>VRLP01006738.1:0-22500 GCA_009660295.1 Lophius piscatorius | reverse complement strand
AAGAAAAAAGTCATAAAAGCAAAAAAGTAGGTAAATAAAACACAGTAAAAATTGTAAAGGTTAAAAAAATGTGCACATAAAAAGCAATGAAGTGAAAGTGAAAAGCATAAAAGTAATTATATTTTAAAAATGTAGTAAAAAGTAGCAATATGAGAGTAAAAAAGTATAAAGGTGAAGAAACGAGTAAGAAAGTTAAAAAGAACGATAAATGAAAAAAAGAAAAAATATACAGAGGTAAATTAAAGTACTATGAAAGTAAAAACTAGGACATTAAAAAGAAGCATGGAAGTGAACCGTAAACTGGGCTCAAACCTTTGACTGGGTCTGGGTCTGGTTCTGTTTGTTTTTCTCACATTTTTGTACGAGTTTCAGGAAAACATGAAATAATTGGAAATAAAATATAACCGATGAAAGAAACGCTTTTTTTTTTTTTTTTAAATGAAAGGGTCAAAAGTTCAGGAATAGAATAAAGAAAAATAAATGAAAACTCGTCTGAAGTAGAAAAACTGCTAAAAAAAAGCTGCTGGACGGTAAGACAGGATCTTAAAGTGCAGAAGGGAACGAGGCGCTTCTGCAGAACCTCAGAGAAAATGAACCTGCTGGAGTCCGGCCCCCCATTAACGCGTCTGCGGCACGGGGTCGCCATCTGGCAGAGATCTATTGCACAATTACCCGCGGCGCTACAGTGACAGCCAGCTAAATAAAGGCTCTCAGCGGCGCAGCTGAAGTCCAGAACCAGGGGCTGCTGGGAAAAAAAACAGATGCCCACTTTGTGAGAGCGGCGGTGGCGGATCAGATGTTCATCGTTGTGAGATTGGATTATTCTGCGGCCCGTTTTCTCCTCGCGTCTGGAGAATCGCGGCGGTCGCTCACATCGACGTGGAGACGGTTCCGGTTAGCAGCGGAGCGGGTTCTGGAGAACGAGGTGTGATTTCTGATTAGTGTCATTTCAATAATCGCGTCTGACTCAGAGACACAATGGGGGTCTGTGACCCAGGCCCGTTTAGAGCCGGTCCAATTTCACACGGAGGAGCAGGAAGCAGGAGACTGAATTTATATCCTCAAAGGTTTGTCTCAGGCAGAACCTGAGTTTAGCGTCATCAGCGCCTCCAACCGGGTCATTACTTACCTGATGGGTCGGGGATATTTGGAATCATCATCCTCATCGTGTTAGCATGTTAGCTCAAAAACCATTTCAAGGAGCGTTTTCAAATTTTAGACCAAGAAAGACCTTAGTGCGAGGAAGAACTGGAGTGATTTTGGGCAAAAACTGTTACACCTTTCTGACACTAGGCGGAGCTTTGTCTCCACAGTTGTCAGGTCATAATTTCTGAACTGTTGGTTTGTTTTATTCCAAATGTGGTTCCTTTGAATGGACTTGTGGAAATCTGTCCTGTAAACATATTTGACTCTAATAGTTCATACTTTACTCACTAGGGGGAGGTAAGTGTGAAAATCACTGTTTTTTCGGATATAACTTGTTGGTCCATATTTGGTGCATGAGAGTCAAAGAATGAGGTGGAGGATACAAGCGGCTGAAACGAGCTTCCTTTGAAGGGGGGCCGGGCTCGACCTTGAAGATGAGGTGAGGAGTTCGGAGTGGATCTGCTGCTCCTTCACGTCTAAAGGAGTCAGTTGAGGTGGTCCATCATCTGACCCGCGTTAGAACCAGAACTCTCTGGAGGGACTATGTCTCATCTGGCCAGGAAACGCATCAGGATTCCCGCAAGATGAGCTGGGGAGTGTTGCTGTGGGGAGGGATGTCTGGAAATCCTTTCTTAGCCGGCTGCTACCGCGACTTGATCCCGGATGAGCCGAAGCAAATGGATGGATGCAAGAAACATCAATCAGAACATCAGGAAACCTTCAACCCATCCGGCGTTTACGAGGAACGTCTCACCTGTCAAGGTTCCAGGTGAGACTAGAGAATCATCTCTGCAGACGGCAGCTACCCTCACAGAACGTGACAGGAGGCCGATCTCAAGAGTTGAGATTTGAACAGCGGTATCGCATTCAGGCGCTTTAAATCCTGAGACAAAGTTTCTCCAGACTCTACCTCCGCGGGGAAACACGCCGCGTCTCTGCGCCTCACTGCTAAACCAGATTTGCAGAGAAAGCGTCGAAAACTTTATCCTCCGCAATCTGTGTCACTCAAATCCGTCTGACAAGTGGCATTTGAGGCGAGGGGCTTATTTCTTCCTCCGGCACAAAACCGTTTTGTCTGGGAGGGAAACGACATGTCAGACATTTATATATTTATATATAAATATATAAATATATAAATATCCAACAAACACGGGCCGAGACGCGACTGAAGCGATTGGACTCATAATAAATGATGGGATTGTAACATTCTGAAATAATATATATAGATGAGAGATCCAGCTGCTCCAGCAGCAAAGAGACGGACAGAACCGGATAGTGGACCATTAGAATGAAATCAGCCCCGTGTAGAATTTTACGCCCCACGAGAAGTCGGGGGTCATAATGAAATGGTCGGCAGTGCCGCCAGTTGGTTACATTACTGACTTTGTTCCAGAACACTGGGTTGGAATCCCAGTCGAAAGAGGGCGTGGCCTCTGTGCTACCAGCCTTCCTAGCAACTCCTAGTGTCGGTCCCAAACCCGAATAAAGGGGATGGTTCTGTCAGGAAGGGCCTCTGATGTATATGTGGAACGAGACGATCCGCTGTGGCGACCCCCTTAAAAGAAAAGCCGAAAGAAGTTCCGTCGGCTCTTCACATCTTATGATGTTTCGCCGCTTCTGGTCTTAAGCAGGACAAAACGGAGATGATTTATTTCCTGGCTGGGCGGGTTCTACACCCGTCAGCTCATGTTCTGACCGCAGGTAGAAATGTGGGTTTAAGCTCTGAAGTAAAGGCGTCGTATTCTGCTTTCCCCAGCTTTAAAAAAAAAGAAAAGTAAAGAATGAGGTTCCTCCTTTCTCAAGGTGACCCAGCCAAAGTCAAAAATGGCCCAGTTCTAACTTCTCTCAGCTTCAGCGGCAGACAGCAGAACAGAACACAGAGCTGGACCTCACTTTACGTCAGATTCTAAAACTACGCTTAAAGCACTAAACCTGCTCACAGGATCCCCACCTGCTTCATTGAAGGACCCCCCCCCCTGCCCATTAGTTAAAAAGTAGCCCGTTTGCTGACCACACCAGAACTTTAGCTGGTCAGCCGTGGTAGCTGTGGTTCTGGACCTCAGCCAGTCGGTCCATTGTGTTAGTCTGTAGTGAAATATGAGATATTAATGTCCTGCTCCAATTCCCCTGGACGCCTCTCCCAACTTCCATCAGGGGGCTTCTGTAGGGCTTTTGGGGGGCAGGTGTTAGTCCGTCCTCTGGATACCATAAACCAGAACTTCTTCTTCTTCTGATCCAAACACCTCGTGGTCACTTGTTGGAAGAAATGGTGAACCCCCCCCCCTGATGAACATCTGACTGATGAAGGTCTGACTGATGAAGGTCCGACTGATGAAGGTCTGTTTACTGAAGTCCCTTAGAAGCTGGCGGTGGGGCTGATTTATTCGTGAAATGAAGTTCATTGAAATCTAGAAGATGAAAGTAAAAAGCAGTGGCTGCTCCCTCTGAGGTCCTCAGACGTCTCTTGAAGGAGCAGTAGAAACACATTAAGGCCATTATGGGTTTTTCTTTGGTCTTAAAGAAGCCCGTCTGTAACTTATAAGAGGCGTTCTCAGCGAGGATAAGCGTTTAATGCCCCCTTCAGTCCCTTCACAGCTGATTAATGCAAATTGAGGGTTTAATACCCTACTTAAGACCAGCAGTGAATCGCCACGCTCGGCGTTTATGACTCACTGCTTATGGTTTTTATGTTTAACGCGCCTCATTCTATATGAGCGTTATAGACCCACGCTGGCTGAAACGGCTCAAGTGGACCGGACTTGTCACATCTGGGACAAAAGGGTTTTAAATCAATCATTCCATCAGAGCCGGGTCAACTGCCGGGTCTAACTGGGCCGTCAGCTGTTTCTCTTCTACACCACGGAGCTCTGGAAATGTTTCTGATATTCACTCTGTTCACCATCTTCTGCTTTAGTTGAACCGTCTGTGACCTCATAAGAGTGCGAGGAATCGGCGCCTCAGTTCTGAGGCCCGGTTACTTTCTTACCGACCGGACTCTCAGGGAGAACCTCTGATTTCCAAACAGATACGGATTCATTTTGTTGCCCCGCCAGAACATTTTTAATCTTTAATGATTCCTTGGGAAAAGCCTGTAGTGAAGACCGACGGTCTACAGGCCGCCACCACACCGCCGGGGCTCTTCTTCCCGTTTACAGACTAATACCCCTGGAAAGTCCTGCTCGGCTGTTCGGTTGAGCCCGAGCCTTTTCTATGTTCACATCTACAGTCTTTACTTTCTTTCCTCGTCTACAAAAGGTTCTAGTGATCTAGTTTTTAACCTGTTTTCATGTCTCGTTGTGGGTTTTACACAGGATATAAAGAGAGGAAATAACAGATGAGGTCATAGAGGCGGTGTTGAACTGAAACAAGAGAGATCAGTCGTCAAAGGTTTTACAAAAACCGTTTAATTCCCCCGAAACTTCAGAAGTCAAAATCGCACCATTGTGTTAATTTCATCAACTGAAGACAAAAATCGTGATTAAGATGAAACCGTAGCGCGAGAGGAATAATATGCTTAAACTAGAATCGTTGCAATTTTCTTGGCCGATTACCGATTTTTAAGTTCAATACCAATTTTTATTTCTTTAAAGTTTAAAAATCATAATTTGTAATGTATTCTAAGAGCTCTTATTTTGAAGGACTGCAGTGGAAGTAGTAAGGCTGGTCGGCGTTGTGTATGTGTTCTGACCTGTTGAAATGAATGAACCCTCCGTCATTTAAACAGTAGAAGGATATTTGGAGGGGAAAATAAAACTCTGTACACCTCGTTCAGTCTGTTATATGGTCCATGTTTGTTAAAGGACTTCAGGACTCGTGGCTCGGAGCTCCAGCTAGCTTTAGCCGCTCTGCTAACGTTGGCTTAACCTGCTTATTCCTCAGGGTGATTAAATGTGAAATGTGTGATTGAGTTCGTTGTGGCGATCGTTTCGGGATTGAAGAGATTCTTAATTTGTCCTTCCTGCTGTTATAGATCACAAGCTTTGTGTTTTTTTAGGTTTACTTGTTTGGAGGTAGATCCTGATTGGGCGCGTACGCGTACGTATGCGTGCGACCGGCCTCAAGCGTCTGTGATCGGTCGATTTCATTAAACTTGTCCTCCCGGCGCAGCGACAACTCTTTGTGTTTGTGATGATTGGATTATTTTCACAAGACTTGAGTTTAAAAACTCCGGTAAAGCTGTGAGATGATGAGCGTCGCTTTGAGCCCAGATGCAGGAACGCATGGAAGCATTTATTTAATCAGCACTGAACTGAAGGCGCTGGCTCACAAAGCAGACGACCCAACCGGCGCCGAACTCCAGGGGAGGAGACGGACAGATGGCGAGGGCGGCTCAGGTGAGGAGGAACGAGAGGATCAGACCAGAGAGCGAGGGGAAGGGAGTGGCTAACGAAACTGATGGAGGCTTTGCAGCAAACAATGAGCTGGGAGCCGGAGGCGGGAATCCGGGTGATGACACCCGCATCAGAAACCAAAAGACGGGAGATGCGTCTCGATTCGCGGAGAGAATCCTCCGAGAGGACGACCAACCAGCGTGGAGTTCTGATGAAAAGATCAAAACAGATATTATGTAAAACGTGTCGTGATGTTTTCATCGGCCCTGGTAGCGTCGCTTAACTTCCGGGTCATGCAGTCATGTGACTAATAATAAAGAATAAAACTTTAATCGACGTCATGGAAACAACAAATGAAGTTAATAATACTGACCCAAACATGAACAGAACCCACAGCTGCAGTAAACAAGGTGTTTTATACCTGCTGAAGAAAACCCTTCACCACCGTCGCACAGACTGACTTCAGTCGTCGCTATGACAACGTGTACACAACGCTCAGGATGAAAATGATGACTGGGTCAGGGCTTCTCCAGAACTGCAGGTGTTGTTGGCTGACTCTGGTCTACAGTGGTCAGAACCTACCAGAGTGATGATGGGGTTCTGATTGCCTGTGTTCTACAGATGATGATGATGATGATGTGTGGGGGCAAAGGTCAACCCTCAGAAGATCTACTGTAGCACAAATTCTATAAAACGTTCATGTTGGTTCTGGTAGAAAAGTGTCTCTGTTGCATTAAATGGCTTCTTAAAGCTGAGGCCTACACAAATAACTTTGGTGGTTCTAATGTTTTGGCTGAAGGGGGTGTAAGGCCAACCTAAACATCGTTGCTGTATCTCCTCGGACCCTGACTTTATTCATCATAGATGGACTTCTGACTCTGTGATGGATTCTGCTGGGAGACCTGTGATGCAAAGAGAAGCGATTGGGCTGGGTTCTGTTTAAAGCGGACCCTCCTCTCTGACGGGCCCCACTCTCTCAGCCTTGGGGAGTTGAAGTGACACGGCGTTCTGTGAAAACAGCGGAGCATGAAGAAGCTCCCTCTCTGGGCTACAGACACTCAAGAATGTCAGAGAGGACAAGCGTGTTCTGTCGGACCACATGGCGCCTCAGGAGAGGCGTCTTCTTTCTGCTAGATGGGTCAGCGCCTGGAACAAACCCGCGGTGAGAAACTCCTGAGAGCTGAACACTCCCTCCACCCGCAGGAGGTTCTGAATGCTGTGAGTCGTTTCTCCTCAAGGTCCTGTTTACGATGACAGAACACGGTTACCGGACCCCTGTACACCCCTCACATCCAACAGAACATTTACTTTAATGTCAGAGTCTGTAGGAACGGTACCTACTGGGTTTTATTCCATGAGCCACTTTGACGAGAGCGCCGGGTCCAACCGCTAATATTAGCAGAACTCTCTGCTGGTGATTCTTGATACAGTAGGTCCACTAACGGGATCAGAACCAGACCCAGGTTCAGCACAAACATCTCAGTTAAACATCTGTCAAACGGTTGATGTGCTGCTTCCAGAACATCAACATGGGGACATTCAGTTTATCTTTCTGTGTGAAACATCCCGCCCACCGACGGGTAACCATGGCAACAAGATCATATTATTCTGACTTAAGAAAAGACAAGATGCCTGATGGGAAAAAAAGGTCTAGAATATGATTTCAGGGCGGGAATAAGGAATGTGAGAATGATTGACTGCAGGTGAGGCGGAACTAAATACCTGAAATAAAGGTAACAAGTAGGAAGTTCAACAAAACTCGATTCTAATCATCTCAAAGTTAATGTAATATTGGAAATAATTGACTTCCTTGAATAAATTAGTATATTCTAAATATATTTAAATTCTACTCAAATGATAACAGTACCTTCTGTTTTCATTTGGATCTGATCCTAGAACAGACTGATGACATCATAGAAACAGTTAGGTTGAGTCACGATGGACTGTTTGAGATTATTGATGAGTCATGTTTAATGGGAGGAGTTAAAACAGGGGGATTGCTGGTACAACACAGGGGGTTGGGGTCTTTGGTGGATCCTGTCTGTGGTGGGTTTAAATACGGCCTTTAAAATCCGTTTCCCCTTGATCTTAGAAGAAAGACTGACTTTAATAAAACAGCTGTAGATGTTTTATGATTCGGGCGTCTCCCTCAAGATCAGACGTGACCTTGAGACAAGGTCAGACACTTTTTTGTAAAAACACGCCGCAGAGTTTCTCTCCGCCTCCACAGATGCAGCACAGACTCCTCCCTCCTCCGGGGAGCGTCGCGCTCCGACCCGTGGGGAGGTGCAGGGAAAAGGAGACGAGGCAGCTTGAGGGAGCGTTGCACCACCTCCACCACCACCTCCACCCAAAATAAAGTAAATCCCAGCTCTTCATCACTCCTGGGACACGAGAGCGTCTCAAACCGATGAAACTGAAGATGTCGGAGAATTGTTGCCTTCAGCACCGCGGCGGTACCGTATGACATTACTCCGGATCTCTCTTCCTCCAAACAAGCAGAGATAAAACCCAAACGCCGCAGAGGCTGCATCTCATTTCCACGGGTTCTAATTAATATCAGCGAGAACTCGCGGTCACGCCTCACTGCGGCGGCGATGGCTCCATTAACGCCAGCGGGCCCGTTAACCCACTTACCGCTCAAACGGCCAGTGAGGTTTAGAGTTCACCAGAGCCTCGGGTCACGTTTCCGGGCCTCGGAGATTAATGGTGTCGGACCGAAATGTGGCAACCCCTGCCTCCGTTTCAAGGTGGGTCCAGTTCTACAAGAATGTGACCGACGCGTGGTTCTACGGCCTTCTTCCCTTCAAGGACGTGTTTCAGCGGAGTTCAGCGCCGGCACCGATCCGAGCTAGTAGAGCTTGAATGTGGGATGATGTTCCGACAGAGTGGGCTCCTCGCTGCAGAGCCGGGCCGGACCTGATTACAGAGGTGACATCCGGACATCCACAAGAATGAATGTGATTGTTCTGTTGGAGTCAGAGGAGGGGGGGGGGCCCTCCTGTAGAACCCTGAGGATATTGGTTCTGTTACCAAGCCCAGCTGACAAACGTTCAAGTCCATTTCACTTCATTGTCATGTTTTTCCTCCCAAATACATTATAATACAGAGACACTAGAGCCATATCATGATGTCACAGAGACACTACAGCCATATCATGATGTCACATAGACACTACAGCCATATCATGATGTCACATAGACACTAGAGCCATATCATGATGTCACAGAGACACTACAGCCATATCATGATGTCACAGAGACACTACAGCCATATCATTATGTCACAGAGACACTAGAGCCATATCATTATGTCACATAGACACTACAGCCATATCATGATGTCACAGAGACACTACAGCCATATCATTATGTCACATAGACACTACAGCCATATCATGATGTCACAGAGACACTAGAGCCATATCATTATGTCACATAGACACTACAGCCATATCATGATGTCACAGAGACACTAGAGCCATATCATTATGTCACAGAGACACTAGAGCCATATCATTATGTCACATAGACACTAGAGCCATATCATGATGTCACAGAGACACTAGAGCCATATCATTATGTCACATAGACACTAGAGCCATATCATTATGTCACATAGACACTACAGCCTCATCATTACATAACAAAGATACTAGAACCACCTTCTTCATCTCACAGGGTCACTAGAGCCAACAAAGACAATGTGACAGTGTTTTTTAACCAGACCTGCTGCATTTCATTTGCACTAAAGAAAAAATAATGAATCCCTGCATGAATAAATGCTGACGTCAGCGTTTAATGACCATTAGAAAGTAGATGATGTAATGTTTCAGTAAAACTCATAAACCCAGAGGACATTTGAAGAAGAGTTGGGTTCAGGCTCCTTCCTCTACGCCGCCTTGAAGTCTTGAAGGACACGCTGGAAGACCTGGTGGAAGAGGTCATGCGTGTCCCCGTCTGTACTACATCTTTTCTTTACATCCTGCTGGAGATAGCAGGGATTACAAATTTAGTTTGGGACCGGTAGAATGTCACCCTCTTCGTTCCCCCCGCCTCGACCCGTCCCCCCGTCTGACGGCACCTTATTATTTCACCGGTTTCCTTTCATTTGGCTCTGCCACTTGAAAAAGCAATGCATAGTCATCTCACTTCCTGCGAGGAGGTCAAACACATTCAGGGCTTCGGACAACCCCCCCTTTATTACCATAAATGTCAGCAGCTCCCTTCATCCCTCGCCACTTTTATTACTCCGGCCCAAATGTCAAACGCATTTACAGCGGTAGTAAGAGTGGGACGGACCCTCAGCTGAGGACGGAGGACCGACAGGAAGATACAAACTCTTATTTACCGACGTCTGTTTGTTGTTCAGCATCAAAGCAACTTTACTGTTAGAGCAACGTTTCAGCAACGGGCAATTCAAAGTTCCTTAAAGGAACAATCCAGAGGTTTGACCCAAAGAACATTACGACATAGTTAAAAACAGTTTAAACTAAAATGATGTTAATTAACCCTTTCATGTCTCACCAAGAAAAAAAATTATTTCTTTGCATATTTTATTTATTTTATAGTTTGGTCCAACTTTTTTCTATTTGTTGTTTTTGTATGTTTTTATGTTCCATTTACTTTAATTTGACACTTTTCTGGTTCTATCGAGTTACATTCTTACGTAAGTCCTTTAATATGGCAACAAAAACCAAACATCGTCACCTCTTCCTCCTCCGTGGCCCATCTGACCTGTGGAGTCGCACCAGGGCTCCGTCCTCGGCCCCTTACTCTTTAGCATCTACATGCTGCCACTGGGTCACATGACCAACAGGATCAAACCTTCTCCTTTAAGAGATAGAGACTCAGAAAGAACAGCTGATCAGGACATGAAAGGGTTAAGAATAAATAAATCAAACAATAAAAGATGGATTAGGTTTGATCTCAGATATAATTCAGTGTTTCAGGAGAGACGGGGATGAAAATACTTTTAAACATTTTATAAAAGGCAGCAGCAAAAGAGAAAGTTTGAAGCTTAGATTTAAAAGAGTGGGACCGGTTCTGAAGGATTCTGGGAGCTTCAGAAGAGCTTGAATACTTCCTAGATTATTCCTGGATGAGCAGTTTCTCCGTCTGCAGGTTTAATATATTTCCCCCTAATGGTCCTCAGAGCCTTCGTCTTCTCTGCTCCGCTCTTCTTCTCAGATGGAAACAACTGGATTTCCTTCATCTTCATCTACAAAAAAGGGAAAAACAACTAGATTTTCTTCATCTTCATCTTCAAAAACCAAAAAACAGGAAAACAACTAGATTTCCTTCATCTTCATCTTCAAAAACCAAAACCAAAAATACCAACTAGATTTCTTCAGACGTGTTTTTCCATGTTTTCCTCCTTAAAGCCGTAAAGGTGATAATCCACAGATTAATCTCTTAAACATTTTTAGAACTAAAACTAAATCTCTCTACATTAAGCTGCATTAATTAAAAAAGTTACTAAGATCTAAAATAAAAAACAATATTTCACTTTTAACATACATTAAATATAGAAGTGAGAATATCTTATTATTTATAGTGCCCCCCCCCCCCCCCCCCAGCTCTGCTGCAGAAGAACCTGGCAGCTCCTCTCTGCTCCGGTGGCTCTCAGTGCTGCATGAGCGTTTGGCGAGCCGAGCCGATCCCGGGCGCCGTCCCGCTCATACATAATGATAACTACAGAGCGCATAAATTGAATTTGTTTCCTGACACTTTTCTGCAGCTTTGCATGTTGTCAACAAAGTCACAGTCGCTCAGCGCCCTCGCAGGGCCAGCAGAGACTTATTAAGGTTGACAGAGTGGTGAGGGAACGCCGCCGCCGGAAGCTGTTTCCTGGCTCCGAGGCGTATGATGACATCACTGCGGGGGAAGTCATTACCTCATCATATTTTATACAGACATTCTTTTGGCCCACATGTTATGTCATGACCTTATGATATGACCTTATGTCATGACCTTATGATATGACCTTATGTCATGACCTTATGTCATGACCTTACGTCATGACCTTACATTGTGACTTTATGTGGTGACCTTATGACATGACCTTATGACATGACCTTATGTCATGACCTTATGACATGATCTCATGTCATGACCTTACGTCATGACCTTACATTGTGACTTTATGTGGTGACCTTATGACATGACCTTATGACATGATCTCATGTCATGACCTTACGTCATGACCTTATGACATGACATCATGTTGAAATCTTCTTATACGTTGTATAAGTTCAGATGGTAACTGGGTCGCGGTGACATCACTGAGCAGTTCTACCGGCAAACACGGATTCAGAATTGAGTGAAGCAGGTGGTTATAATGTTATGGCTGATTGATGTTCTCGTCTCTAAGATGCATTAATTGTTCATATTACAAATCAGACGCCCAGCGTTGAACTAAAGGTAGAATAATATGAATTCAGACGCTGAAGGTGAATAAAGATGTTTTCCACGGTGAAAATAAAACCGCTCTATAAACTAAGACATGCTCACCTCTAATTGCTAAATTATACACAAGCTACACAAATTAGTAGTTTGTGTGTATATTAAACATTTTACTATGTTATTGATGATTTTAAGATGAATGCAGCCCAAACGTCGGCGCCGGAGCGAAGCGAACGCAGAAACAGAAACTCTGTCATCAGAAGTGGAGCAAATGTAATAAAAACATATTCAAATGAGAAAACCACAAATATATAGGAAAACGGCGTAAGCAGAACCTGATCATGATACACACCAATCAGCCAAACATTATAACTATTTCAAATTGAAAAATGCGACTGAACCTGTTTATAATGTGAGTAGCAGCATGTTTATGCTAAAGAGTAGGGGGCCGAGGACGGAGCCCTGGTGGACACCACATGTAAAAAGGGGCCACCAGGGTAGAGACTTTAACCATGGCTGTAGAGAAGGTCCAGTTGGATAAGTAAGGTTATTTTTGGCATATTAAAGCCGGCGTGGACTTACTGAACAGAATAATGTAACTTTATACGACCAAAAAAGTCAATAAATAAAGTTTTTAACAGAAAGTTGAGCTAATCTAATTAAAATCAACAGTTACAAAATAATTTCATCAGTCTGATTTTCTTAACTTACTGTTCACAAACATTCTTGACCAAACAATGTTATAGTAAATATCTAAAATATTAAATGAATAATTGCCACAAAGACATCAAATATGAAAATAAATAACTTTTGAATTTTTTCTTTTCCATTAAAGGACGAACCTTTTCTCCAGCATGTTAAAAATTAAAACTATTTAAAAGTGATGAATACATGTTAAACCTTCAAAGAAGCCCGGATGACGATGTTTAAGAGTTTATATTGTATCTTTTTTATACGGTGTCTCCTAAAGTGCTGACCTCGGCGTTCATGCAAACGCTGCTGACAGTCACCGGGTTTGTGGAGTCAGCCGGGTTCAGAATCTCTCCTTCTGGGAGTTCTACCTTCCTGCAGCCACAGACACTCCAGCAGTACTTTTTGCTGCAATGCTGACTTTGCAGCTCTTTTATACATCACATGGTTTATCAGAACTTTTCATACTTAAAATTTTAAGAGTTTGGACCCAGATGCAGACTTGAGGCTTTGAGAGAAGCGGGGGGGGGGGTCGGTCGGTCGGACGAGACAGCCTTTACTCTTAAGGTGTATCAGTGACCCTGTTGTCCTTCCTTGGACCACTTTGGTACTGGTGGTACGAGGGACACCCATCAGGACCTTCCGTTCTGGAGATGCTCTGGACATCATCATGTAATCGCTGTTTAAATCACCCTGATTCTATGATCAGTGGTTATAATGTTATGGCTGATTGGTGCACAGATTCAACCAGAGAGACAACAGAGGAAAGTTTTCACTAGAGGAGATCCTTTAACTGAACACAAAAACACTACAATAAAGTTTTTTTTTATGTTTTTATACCCTGTGTATTTATTTACACAGATATACTTTAAGTAATTAAAAAAGTATTTATTTATTTTCTGTCTACTCCAGATGAAACCGGATAATCTTCCGATGGAGTTTTCATATTGAGTCATTCCCTGATGGAGAAAACTCATTAATGAGGCGGCTTTGATCTCTGCCGTCACTGAAAATGCCACAGTGGACATCTTCATCATCGCCACTGCTCTCCTCCTCCTCCTCGCGCCCCCCCCCACCCAGAGTGACTCACCCTCCTGCCAGGTCTCTGTCTGTCCCCAGATATTGCAAGTGTTTCATCAGAGTGGTCAGCTCAGTGTCTCTAATCCCTGCAGAGAGTGGGAGAAGCTAACGGAGCTAACTCTCTGATCCAGGATTACTGTAGGCTATAAGCGCCGCAGCCTTCATCTAAGCCCCGATCCCTCCTCCTCCTCCTCCTCCTCCTCCTCCTTCTCTCTGCACTGAGCAGAGCCAGGTCCCGACGTCCTGAGGCTGCTGCAGGTCAACCTGCGCAGGTAATTACCCACAGACGGAAAACAGAGGCTGCGAGGCCTGAGCGCAAAGAAAACAGAGAGAGGATTCACATTACGTCCAGAGTGACATTTATTGTTCTAACGTTTATAACAGAGTCCCAGAGGGAGGGGGGGGGAGAGAGAGGGAGGGGAGAGAGAGAGAGGGGGGAGAGAGAGGGAGGGGGAGAGAAGAGAGAGAGGGAGGGGGAGAGAGAGAGGGAGAGGGAGAGGGAGGGGGAGAGGAGAGAGGGAGGGGAGAGAGAGAGGGGAGAGAGAGAAGGAGGGGGAGAGGAGAGAGGAGGAGGGGGAGGGGGGAGGGGGGGGGGGGAGAGAGGGGGGGGGGGGGGGGGGGGGGGGGAAGGGAGAGAGGGAGGATGGAGAGAGAGAGGATAGAGAGACACAGGGAGAGAGAGAGGGAGGGGGAGACGGGAGAGGGGAGAGAGGGAGGGGAGAGAGAGAGAGGGAGGGGGAGGGCAGAGAGAGAGAGAAGGGAGAGAGGGAGAGGGAGGATGGAGAGAGAGAGGGTAGAGAGACACAGTGAGAGAGAGAGAGGGAGGGGAGAGAGAGAGAGGGAGGAGGAGGGCAGAGAGAGTGGGAGGGGAGAGAGGGGAGAGAGGGGAGAGAGGGAGGATGGAGAGAGAGAGGGTAGAGAGACACAGGGAGAGAGAGAGTCCATTGTTCATTGTTCTGAGATATATTAAGATCCGTTTGTCCTCCATCTTTCTCTCCATGAACTACATTTGTAGACGTACAATAATTATTGTATTTGGTCCCTTTGTAAAATCCATGACGCCCAAAATACACATAATTCTCCATTTCCTGACACCTTCGTTCATCACCTCCGCCGAGGATCTTTGTTTTTTATGTTTGTTTGCAAGATTACTAAAAACCTATATTTTACCCTGAGGCATGTTTTAGAGATATCTTCTAATGATCTTATTAAAGTGAGGATAAGCGATGACCTCAGGGCGTGACGTCGCACTAACTTCTTGTTTTTTTAAACATTGTGAGAAAAAGACCTTTTAAAGGTTTTTCTGCATTAATTCATAAATTAACCCTCCAACGATAAAATCCCTCGTCTGAATAACATTTAAAATGAGAATAAAGTTAAAGCTGGTAGGAGCAGTGACACTGTCTCTAAATTCTCTCGTTTCTTTTCTTGTTGTTTTGGATTCCACGGCGTCTTCAGACGACTCCCACTTTTCTTTACTTCATGTGAGGGAACCGAATCCATCCCATGTCTGATTATCCTGAGAGTTTTCTCGTTCATGCTACTCTTCTACATCCTCTTCTGTGTTTCAGGTAAACCAGAACGGCGCTGATGGAATAATCTCCTATAGAATCCATTCCACATTAAATCATGGCGCCCCATCCTGCTGCATCAAAGACACGAATTCCAGGAATTAGACTGAGCCCACTTGTAGATAAACACAGTCACATCGTTAGAATCTTGCGGTTTGAGGTTAATATAGTGTAAAGCTGCCTCTGCTGTGTGATTCTGTGCTGTTATGCATGTTTGTATGACAGAATGTTTAAGAACGGGCCATTTGAGAAGTTTCTGCAGCAGAATCCTGCAGGATGAAACCGACTTTTCCCTGAAACGACCCTCGGATATGTGGGATGAAGTTCTCCACGTCGGCGTTTCCCTGTTTAAGGGAGCGTTACGCTGAAATAAATCAACATTTGAAGTTTTGGCGGTGGATGAAACTCAACAAAGTGGGTGCGAATGCTGCTCCGGACCGGGCCTGCCGCTCACTTTACAGCCAGATAATCCGATAGCAGGATGATTGTCAGCAGCTGGCGGGTCCTGTCAATCATCCTGTGTTTTAAAACATGCACTCGCCTGTGTTTACATGCTGTGCAGCGGTAATGCGTTTGCTCGTTTGCTTGCACGAGATGCGACAGAAGGCTGCAGCAACAACAGAACCGGTTTGAGGCAATCAAGTGGAAAGAGCAGCATGTATACCTCCGGTTCTAAACTCCCAGGGGCCGCATGCAGCGTCTCCCCCCACTCCCCCCAGCCTAGAAATGGAAACATCTCACAGTCTCTGGGGAAACACATCTGAAATTCATCCATCAGCTCTCTGCTGTGTATAAATACCTTTGTGGAGCATTCACACGCGGGTCCGTCCTATAATACGACGCTCGCAGACGGGAATGGATGGGCACGACTCAAGGAGGTGCTGAAAGTGCTGCCGGCGGAAAAGCGTGCCGCTCCGCTTTCAGGCCTGTTTCCACAAATACGAGCAATCAGCAGAGTATTAAGCTCGCTGATCCACATTTAGGGAGCGCGGCGCTGCCTCTGAACCCGCGTCTGCTGGAGAGGGATGGGTCTCTGCCGCCGAGACGCCGGCCCGCTTCAGGAGCTGTTTTCTCCGTGAAAGTGATTCTCTGACATTTTAGATTTACTTTTCTTTACCAGACTTTTATAGCCGCTGAGGAAAAACATCAATCTGGAAAAGAAGCAAATGTTAACGAGACACTTTTAGCGTAGCTCAGAGGCAAAAGCATCAAAGTTGTACCAAAAGTACAAAAATAAACTACTCAGAGTAAATATCAGAAGTTCTTTTCATGCATTCTTAAATGTTTGACCTTTAACAGAGGAGAACCGAGCCGACAGAAGCAAACAGGTCTGTGAAATCAATCTACTGGTTTGATGTGATGAAGAGGTTTTAAGTCCTCTGCTGTCATCACATACTCCTTTTCCACCGGGATGGTTCCAGGGCTAGTTCAGAGCCAGAGCCTGCCTAAGCACCAGCTCCTGGCTCTTTAAGCTGGTGCCGGACAAGCACCGACTCTTTGCTGGCCCAGAACCAAGAACCAGTGATGTAACGGCGTGGCTCTGACTTGGCTCCTTAACAATGGAAAAACAAACAGGTTCTTAGGAGGTGCGTGAGTTGAACCAACTAAGCACTGGCAGTAGCACCAGGTTCTTTTTGGTGGAAAAAAGAACCTTGTAACTCTGCTCCAGGGCTCCGCCTTCAGGTTTCTGCAGGCACCACTGACCAAATACAGGTCGTTTCTCCAAAGGCTCACAGGTAGATCAGGGATCGATCCCACAGGTGAGGTTATTTATGACCTTTATGTTTTTAACTGTTTTTGCCTCTTTCATAGAACTCATCTTTTACGTTCTACGTTAATAGCTATAATATTTAGAGATGAATGATGTCATGGTGTTTGTATTTATTCACTTCTTTACTGCCTCATGAATCCATGAACTTCTTATAAAATCTTTCACGTCTCGTTTCTGCCCGGGGGAAATTTCCCATCTGGGAAAATAAAGTTACATAATTCCACAGCAGGAATGATTTAGGAATGTTTGAGGAAGATGAAAGCCAGTTCAAGGTGCTGACTCAGTTCTGGAGAGGTTCTGACCCAAACGTCTGGCCGTCACAACTTGATTCTTGTCCAAACCGCTCAGATCCTCATGCTGGTCCAATTTTCCTGCTTCCAATATATCGACTTCAGGACAAACTGTTCACCTGCAGCCAAACGGATCTGTCCGCCGACAGGTAACCATGGTAACCAGATAAACAAGGTCCTCCTCCGTGATTGTTTCCACCTGTGTCTGGTTATCTCACTGTGAATACATCCATTGTGTTCCACTCCTCCTCCTCCGGCCGGTTCTCCTCGTGGACCCGGTCGGTTTGTTCAGACGAGGTCACCAGCAGCTGGTTTGGACTTTCTCTCTCGTTGTAAGATTTGAATTGAACCGGTGGAGGAAGCTGAAGAACCCGAACAGAACCCAGACAAACACGAGGAGAACATGCAAACAAAATGTCTCAAGTCCAGAGGTAAATTTGAACCCGGAACATTCCTGCTGTGAATATCTCTACCAACTACATCATTCCTAAAGACCGGGTCGGTACCAACATGGGAGTTGTAGTATATTTGATTTGGGTCGCCAAATAAATTTGATGAATACCATCCCATCATAGTGAAGGTCAACTCTCTGACCGACAAACATAGTTTACTCTAGTAGTTTATATTTTACTCACTAGGGGGAGCTTTTTCACAAAAACTCTTTTTTTACCCGGTATTTCTTGTACAACGCAGGGGATTGAGGGATTTTTTAGATTCATACCTTTGCTGTCAGGGACGGCAGTGTAGAGTAGTAGTTAATGACATTTTATTTTCTGTAGATTCTGGGATGGGGAGGGGTGAGCTGCTGCGTTACATAAGTCTCAATCTGGACCTGAATTGAACACTGTACCTTTAAGTGATCTCAAAGAATTTGGTTTTATCCTAACTTTGTCTTTTTTTTAAAAAATCACTCTCTTCCTTTTCCCTCCAGGTCAGAGTTCATTCAGTCACCATCTGTCCGACCGGAGGTCATCACTGGTGAACCTTTACGTGTTTCTGCTCTTTCATTGGTTTCAGCCATGGAAGGAAAAAAACACAAACTTCAACATCATGAATGAATGAATATTTTATTTCACGATCATTTAGACGACGGTTCCTCCCCGGAGACTAACAACAACAAAACCTAATAAACAGGCATCAACAGCATCTAAACAGGAACATAAACGTAAACAGAGGAATATAACAGAAACACAAAAACACAAACAACAACCTCCAAAGACTAAAATGCATAAAAACTAATTATAACATAAAATATAAATATCCATCATTTCCACATGATGTCATTGAACACAGCGTCGTTGGAGGAGGAATCCAACACAAGCTGGTTTTAGAGAAAGACTTATCTGGATTAAGTCAATTCAATTTATATCACCGAAAACAAAGACCCCTGAACCCCTGCGTTGTACAAGAAACCCCCTGATAGAACTCCTCAAATTAAACACTTAAAAGTTATTTCTCGAAAATATTTCTCTTCTTTTTTTTGAGAAATACTAAAATCTCCTTCTAGTGACTTAAATATGAACATTGGAGTAAAATATATATTATTTAATAGATGTAGGAAGTAATGTTTGAATTAAAGTGAGCGCCCCCTAAAATCTGAACCTTTGAACTATCAGAGATGTTTACGATGTTTATGAGGGGGGATAAAACACCCCCTGGTGGCGGAAATATAGAACTGACCTTTCCCCAAATCAATCCAGTTCTTCCTCATAAATAGTGTGTGTGGATCTAAATGAAACGTTTAAGTATTGAAGAGAGTTGATGAGGAAATCTGAATGAAGATGGTCGGAACATTATTTCATAAGAACCCAGATCCGGTTCTGCTTAAAGGAAAATAACGAGACACATTAAAAAAACGTTAACAAGACAAATATAATCCGGACCTGTTTTTGAATCATTCTACATACGTTCTTACATCAAACATGTCGTCAGAACCTCTTAAATGGATTTAATCGGATTGAAATTTACCTTTTTTAGTAAAAAAAAGAAAGAAAAGAAGCTAAAAATCTGCAGTAGAAACTCCCTGAGTGAAAACTGTTGGATATAAGAATTCCTCTGGGTCATTTAAAGGTCATGTGACACGTTTAACCACGTGTGTTTTTGTGGGTCACAACCATAAAGTCTTTTGTGAAGTGGGTTATCTTTGAAAAAGAAGTTTGGAGAACTCCTCACCGTCTCACCGTTCTTCTTACGCCCGTGTCTCCTAAAATAAAGATGACATGTGATCACTTCTTCCTCGTCCCGAGGGAGACGATGAAACTGGGACTTCCTACGCTGTCGAAAAATTTAGTTCCAGATTGCAACCTATATAAAACATCAGCTCACGCGGCGCCATCCCAGAATGTACGGCGACTCCCAGCCGACAGAAAATGTCGTAAAGTCTCTTTTCAGCAGAAACATTCATAATGAACAGAAATATAAAAACTAGGTCCAGGTGTGTCCCCCGAAAAACCCACCGGTCCCCTGCGTTGTACCAGCAATTCCCCGTAAAAGTGTAAAAATAAAATATTAAGTATTAGAGTAAAACATGATAGAAATTCCCTCGATTTGAATCTTACGCAGCTAATTGACTAAATTGGATAAAACGTTGGATAAAAACTGTGTTTTTCGTTAAAAAAACTCCCTCTAGTGAGTAAAATGTGAATTACTAGAGTAACATAACATTTACAGGACGGATCTCCTCGGGTTGAATCACAACATTTGAACTAAATGGACTAAACAGTCGAGAAATCATGGCCCGAAAACTTTTGGAGATAAAGTTCCCCCTAGTGGCAGAAATATATAACTGACCTTTCCCACAGTCAATCCAGTTCTTCCTCATACTGATTTCTATGAGGGTATAAAATTTGAAAATGATCTATTCAGTAGTTTTTGCGGACGCTGCAGCGGCGGATTGGATTCAACTTTTTCGTGATATAATTACAGTTTTGTGTTACATTGATTTAATAAAATGAAGTAAATTCAGGAGAGTATTTTTTTGCAGTGCAGGTACTCCCTAGTTTAAAGACACGAGTGTCTGCCGGCTGAACCGACCTCTTCAGCATTCACCTCACTCTCTCAGACGTGTCCTTCAAAGCAAGGTCGCCGCGCGGGAAAGTTCAGCGCTCGCTCGCTCGCAGACAAGAGAGAGAATTGTTGAACATCATACGCCGCCGTCTTTCCTCCCGAAACGTACGAGTAAAATCAAGCGGCGTAAAAAAGCTGCCGGCGAGCATCCAGGCATGTTTATTGTTGATGAGCGCCGCCAACCTCTGCAGAGAGAAGTATTCTGAGTCTGACGGAACACTTCCACTCCGTCCTACCAGACTCTGTCTGCAGGCATGAGTGGATGTCACATCAACTGTCTGTCAATCATCAGATAAAGACGGCAGGAAGGACAGCGTGGGCGTGTCTACACAGGAAGTGACCTCCAGGGATGAAGGAGACGATGTTCTCAACACTTTATCTTCCAGCTCTGAACTCTTACAGGTGAGTTTGAGGTGTTTGATAAGGTGAAACAGTCTGAACCCAGAGTTCATCTAGACCTGGAGCCGCTTAGGATTACTAACACATAGTAATAGATTACTCACACATAGTAACAGATTACTCACACATAGTAACATTACTCACAGAGAGTAACAGATTACTCACACATAGAAACAGATTACTCACACATAGTAACAGATTACTCACACATAGTCACAGATTACTCACAGAGAGTAACAGATTACTCACACATAGTATCAGATTACTCACACATAGTAACAGATTACTCACACATAATACCAGATTACTCACACATAGTAACAGTTAACTCACACATAGTAACAGTTAACTCACACATAGAACATATTACTCACACATAGTAACAGATTACTCACACATGGTAACAGATTACTCACACATGGTAACAGATAACTCACACAGAGTAACAGATTACTCACACAGTAACAGATTACTCACACAGAGTAACAGATTACTCACACATAATACCAGATTACTCACACATAGTAACAGTTTACTCACACATAGTAAGATTACTCACACAGAGTAATAGATTACTCACACAGAGTAACAGATTACTCACACATAGTAACAGATTACTCACACATAGAACATATTACTCACACAGAGTAACAGATTACTCACAGAGAGTAACAGATTACTCACACAGTATCAGATTACTCACACATAGTAATAGATTACTCACAGAGTAATAGATTACTTACACATAGTAATAGATTACTCACACAGAGTAATAGATTACTCGCACAGAGTAATAGATTACTCACACATGGTAATAGATTACTCACACGTAGTAATAGATTACTCACACATACACACACATGTGCACTGACACCACGGTGGGGCAGATATACCTGACAGTAGTGGAGATGATTGAAGTTTACTTCCTGGATGTCATTCAGGTAACCAATGAGCAGAACAGGTTTAATGTTTTACTGTCAACATGTGAAGTTCTCACGCGATCAAACTCCTCCAGGACGTCCATGTTGACCTGATAATTATGTTTAACCCCTGCTGATCTCCAGAGGAGGAGTTAAAGTTCAGTGGACCAAAAATAGTTCAGCAGCTGACTTCACTCTAGTTGTACGACTGTTTTCACGTCACGCGATATCAAACAGGACTTCCTCCAGGATGTGAAGGGTTGGATGTGACGTGAGTGGAGAGCATCGTCATCAACATCGTCATCAACTCTGTTCAGGTGCGGCGTTCTGTCTGTGCAGAGGAGGCGTGGCTACAGGCCTCTGATTGGATCACATGCATAATGGAAGCGTTTTCAGGAGCTTCTGTTTGTTCCTCGCTGACGAAGGAAGCCCACCAGAACCCACAGCTGCGTGTCTGAGGTGGGACGCGTTCGGGTGGCGACCTCGCTGACTCATCAGCTGCTCCTGTGCCTGAGTGGAGATGTCTGAGATGTGAGCCTTTAAATTAGAGATGCGCTCGCTGTAAAACCTCCACAGCTACAAAAACACATTATGAAGAACTTGTCCGATGCAGATACAATATTTAAAGACAATGTTTAAATACCAGTAAGCAGCAAATATCATGTTTTATTTTATGTTTAATTCTTAATTCTGTGTGTGTGTTTGTGTGAGTGTATGTGTGTGTGTGCGTGGGTGTGTGTGTGTGTGTGTGTGTGTGTGTGTGTGTGTGTGTGTGTGTGTGTGTGTGTGTGTGTGTGTGTGTGTGTGTGTGTGTGTGTGTGTGTGTGTGTGT
>VRLP01006737.1:0-26313 GCA_009660295.1 Lophius piscatorius | reverse complement strand
ACTCATACCGCCTCCTCCTTCCCCGGACTAAGCTCAGCACCATGGGTGATCGGGCCTTCTGTTCTGCTGCCCCTCGTCTGTGGAATGCCCTCCCTGACCATCTGAGGGCTCCACAGGCGACTGACACATTAAAAAAAGGACTTAAAACTTTCCTTTTTAGCAGACCCTATAACTTTAATTAACATTGCTGCTTTTTGGTTATGTTTTTAAATAATTATTATTATATTTTTTATTGATGCTTTTATTTGCTTTTACTTTGTAGCACTTTGAGATTTGATCCAAATGTAAAGTGCGTTATAAATTGAATGTATTATTATTATTATTATCACAATTTGGCCCATAGCAAAGTTGTGCAGTTCCTTACCCCTCCTGACTTCACCTGTCAGTAGTCATTATGTTATGGCTCTTCGGTGTGATGGTCAAAGCTAAGTTAAAAGGTTATGGCAATGAGTCCTCAGTCTCCAAAGGTTAAGTATTCAAGCTTGATAAGTATCTCTGTTATAGTTCCACCATTTCTATATTTGTATGGCTTGGGTTTATTGCATTGTCAATTTGTTCATATTTTTCTCCTGAAGCATGTCGACTGTGTGATCCTGGACGATGGCGGATTTCTTCTCATGTCTAATCATGACGAGTATATCTCCTTGGTGAGTTACCAGTAACCATTTTTGCACCACCCACACCTTGAGCGCATGTGCATCACCCATCTGTTTACTTCCCTTCCATGATCATTGAGTCACGGTAAACCACCACGAAAATAAACAACTGCAGTTACATAGATAGAAAAGTCACAAACAAAGACTGTACCCAAATTGGTATTTCTTTGCTTTTATTTGCTTTTCAAGCTTGTCTTTCCTTTGTCAAAAGAATTCCACCAATCTCAAATAGAGGTCAAATAAAGGGCTTATGATTCTACTAAATTATGATGGTATACTGTTAGCTCTGAAAGCTCTATTTCAGCTAACATTTCATGTCAGTCTGTAGGAGAGCAGAACATCCACATATCCGGTAAAGCAAAGCACTCGCCACTGGAGGAGGATCAAAGGGAAAAATCTGATGGGTTTTAGTCAGTCATGGAAGCTGAAGCGAAGCGAGTCCCCTGTGTATGCAAGAAGTCAGCTCTGCTATGTTACCTCCACTCTTTCAGGCCCCCGTGTGTCAGCGGCAGGATATACAGTGGGGTTGAAAACGTATCATGTCAGTTATGACAGGACATCTGCTGTCTTTGATCCATTCTTCCATCCCATTGTCTGGCATATAGTTTATGGTCTTCAAGGATTTAAAAAAATGCCCTTACAGATCATTTCACGTCTTGCGATACATTTGGTGTCCGTTGGGATCATGCAAACCTTCCGGACCGTCTTTGTGCTGTTGTCATATCAGTTATGTATTGTGACCATAGCTCTCTAAACCACGGCTGATGTTTTTTGCCAAGCCACTACTTTTTTACATATCATCTTAATATACATTTTTATGCAATTAATTGCTCGGACTGCAATGATAAGCTTGTTTACTTCACGAGGGCTGAACCTGTGAAAGGAAACCAGATTACCTGATTGTGTTAAGTTTAAATTAAAAAAAAAAACACCGGACTTACGCTAAATGCAAAACACACCTGAAGGATTATATTCACAAAATAATGTTTAAGAAAAAAAGAAAAAAAGATTTACAAAACAGACAAACTCTTTACAATAGGCAAAATAATATTAATCTAAAAATGAAGACAAAAAAACAGATGGAAATGATAAAGTAGCAGATAATGATCCACTGGGGAATCAAAACTTACACTGACAGGATTCAGGAAAGAGAGGAGAGTCCACAGGCAGGTCTCACAGGGAGATACACGGAAGCCAACAAAGGCACCTGTAGGTAACACAGGAACACCGGCAAGAACGCAGACAATCTGGCAATGACAGGAAGGAAGACACAGACTTAAATATTAAGATAAACAAGGACAATGGGGAATGGCTGAGGGACAGGAGAGAACATTCAACAATCGGGGAGGACACACTAAGTAACCGGATTCACAAACGGAACGAAGAGGAGGAAGTGGAACACAGAAAAACTGAAGGAGGGAGAGAGGTAGAAAACACTACCTCGTTCCAGAAGAAAGCAGGAAATAAACACAAAAATGATCTTCTAAATAAAGCAGGCTAATACAACTTCTCCACTAGGTTTCTAACCAGTTGTGAAACTGCAAAGGTCTGATTGGAACCATCAATCATTACATGGACAGACTTCATCTTTAAAATGGACTTCTAATGGATAACATTACAAGCTATATATATTATAAGCTTGTGAAAGTGGACTCATTTCGATCGACTAAACATGTCAATGATAATTGTAGAGCAATGCTGAATGGCTAAGACAGAGGAAATAATGCATCTGTATGTTTTTGGTTTGTGACTTGTGTGTGCGTGAATTCATCTAGATAGGTCAGTTTTTTGGCGAGGTGGATCCTGTGCTGATGATCAATCTGGTCAACACCTCCCTGTACTCCTTCAACAAGACCTATGACTACCAGTCTGTCTGCGACCCAGAGAAAGACAGCAAGGCTGCAGCAGGACTCCGCTCTGTCTATGTGGTGAGATGTTCTCTCATGCAAGCGGTTAGAAAGCCACCACTCTCTCTTAGATGAGGATTAGCGATTGAGCAATAAAAATGATTTCCATGCTCATTTGATTTTTTTTTGTTCGTTTTGCTTTTCGCCAGCCAACCATTGCAGACTTGCTCAGTATTGGATGGTGGGCCTCCAGCGCTACCTGGTAAGTTTAATTTCTGAGTGTTATGACACTTAAAAAGTGTTACCCAATGCGTAGTTGTTCAATGTGAATAACTTGAAAAGGCTCCGGTGACTTATCATGTGACTCATTTTCTCATATACCGTGTCTAGGTCAATACTCCAACAGCTCTTCTTTGGTATCATATTCCCCAACATTCTAGAGGCAGGTGAGCAAGAAAAACTGTTTATGTAGGAAATCTAACCTCCGTTTTATTTATATCAGAAAATAAATGTAATAATAATAATAATAATAATAAATAATAATAATAATGTTAATTTTGATCCCTCAAATCACTTTCTCTTTAATACTTCTACTACCACTTCTTTATTATTCTTTATTAAGCACGTATTTTCCTTCCAGCTGAGCCAGCAGATGAAGACATACCAGATGCTATGTTCAAGGAAAGCTGCATTACAGAGCAGACTCAGTACTTCTTTGACAATGATGAAAGATCCTACTCAGGTGTCCTGGACTGTGGAAACTGTTCCAGGTACGTGGATGTTTATGTGTTGGATGTGTAAAAGTCTGACTGGCCTGCCATTTAAGCAACCCTGTCCGTTCTCGCTGAAATGGGCTGCATTATAGAATTTTCTGAATAATTAATCTCATTTTCTTCCTTGAACTTCCGTTTAATGGTCTAGATGGATGGTTCCAGAATGCAGCTCCTGTCTTCTGTCTTTTTCCGGCCTGATTTCAAGCAGCTGTTTTCTGATGACTTTTGATCAGGCACAGATCACCTTGATCTGTCAGTGCAGGAAACACAAAGCTCTTTTATCTGTTTTTCTTTCTGGGCTCTTTGGCTACACTTCAAACTCACTATTACACACGTTCATGGACCACTGAACATTTAATTTATTCTAACTGCCTTTTTGGTGAATTTTGGCGGTTGGAGGGGGTTAAATATGGCTGTAATTATGGTGTGTTATGGGTCCTTCGTGCCTGGTACTTTACTCCCCAATGTTAACGACTGGAGACAAAACTTTCATGACTTCCATAAAAAGATACTCCCACAAGGAGAGAATAGGTATGTACATATGTGCAGACATACCTGCCTATATATATGTATATATATGTATATACATATATATATATCTCTCTATATATAGATATATATACATACTGTACTCTATAAGCAAAAGCACATGTAATCTATTGTGGAGAATCTGTTTTTGATGCAGTATGATAGGTTTGCCTTTTTTTTTTGTGACCAAATGTGCTTTCTAGGATGTATCGCGCTGAGAAGCTGCCAAACACAAACCTAGTGTTCCTGATCACGGATGCCAGGGCAACATGTTTGTCATGTGACCCCAGACCACTTCGGCAGGCTGAACAACCTTGTATCCTTTCAATGAACTCGTAAAAATCGAACCAGGTCACACTTCCTTTTTACCGTCAGGCCTCCATCCATCACCCGTATGACAGTGGAGCTTTAAACTCTCAACACAAGGACACAGAACTGAGGAGTCTGCATTAGGTGCCCCATGCGTGTTCACGGATGAACGGTAAACCAGACGCATGGCATATGTAAAGCTGTCTCACATTATCCACAGAATAGATTTCTTTGTTTAAATTCAGTGGGACCAAAAGGCCAAATTCAGATGAAGAGTAGTGTTGTGTGTATGTATGTGGAGGTCTCATCATCGTCAGGGGTCATTATTAGGTCAAAGCAATGACTGCTAAGTGCTAACAAGCATCCCTCTCTGCACACACAACCATATTCACTTACAGTGTTATCAAATTGAAACAGCACACTTCCTAATTTCTTCTATTTCAGAGAAGACAGAGAAAGAGTGAAGGATCAATTATTTATTACAACCGATGATGTGTGATAATGAATCTGTTAGAAAGAGTTTGGCGTCAGACTCTTCTTGGAGATTGAGATTGATTGGTTTCTGCTCTGGGTAGCAGCGTGTAATGTCCTCCTTGGAGATGGAAACTGGTGGTGGTGGCGGACGATTCTGCTGAGGCTGATGAATGATTAGGTTGACGGATCCGCAGGTGTGACACAGTACTTGGATGGATGAGGCTACGTGAACGAGCACTGCAGATATCAGTTGATGCCCCACACCATGAAGCATGTACCTGAGACAGAACATATGTGATATGTGAAATGGCTTTCACCTCACAACTCTCCAATGGATGCAATTTTTGCCCAGTCTTTGGAATATTGGAGACATAAACACGGACCTCTATCAGGATGAGAGTTTCATACATATATGCTCTGCATCTTCAGTGACTGAACCAGACTTTGTCCTGCACTTATTTTGAAGGGTGACCACCTCTATTAATTCACACCTGTTATATGCATTTGTAGATAATGTGTCCCAGACCTGTAGAAAGAGCTTTGCTCCATCCGATCAGACTGACGCATGTCAATGACTTTCCTTCTCCTGTCTGTCGGAAATGTCCTTTGATTTTGGCGTAGTGTGCTAGTGATGAGACCTGTGAGGCAACTGGGCTAGTAGCAATCAGGCCAGGGTTTTGTCTAGTCACGCCGCAACCAGTTAATAATGGAGTTTTGCTGTTGCCATCATTTAAAACTTAAAACTTAACTTAAGTATTTTGTATCTCATATTTAGTTTGAAGGTCAAAAAAATAATACAAGTACTAGATTCAAACAAAAATTGAAGAAACTACGAAGGGGTCACATGCTTTTTCACAGCACTTTATATAAAACATAAATGGTCCAAGCACCAAGTATGACATACATGTCAGGGCATGATGTCATAACGAAAATGAATTTTATTTAATAACTTTCAACAATTATCTTTGCATTACTGGAGCATTTCTGTGGGTAAACAAGATTTTCCTGAGTGTCTCTTCAGCTGAAGGTCCAGATCCATGTGAGCTGGCCCAGAATCCCAGACACCGTAAAGGGCCAGATGTGTGCTTTGACAACAATGAAAATGTAAGACAGAACAACACGTCAGCCTTCGTTACTAGAAACAGCCTAGTTCGGCTTGACAGTTGGCCTCTGTCAGTTTCTGTCTGGTTCCGATCAGCATTCAGTGTTGGCTGCCTGCTCGTTCACTCTCATTCATGCTTGTAATATTCATTCAGTTTATTTTATTTATTTTTTTTTTTCCATTTGTTCAATGTTGTATGCTTTTATCACTCAATTGTTGTTGTTTTTTTCCATTTCTCTTATTTCATGTGATCTCTTCACTCATCCTCCGCAACTCTTTTTTGTGATTCTGCATCTCTCTGGCTGCTGGTAGGATGAGCCCTTGTGCCCAATTAGCAGCGGTTCTGCTCTGGGCCCCACACTCCTCCTGCTGTTTCTGGTGCTGACGTCAGGATCTTTTTCCGCTCACAGCTTCCTGCAGCTTCATTACTGACTTGTCGCCATGAATGATCCGTACTGTCCCTGGAACTCCATAATGCTTGGCAAATCATTCATCATAACTCATCCCGATTTGAAACAATAAAAATCAAAAATAATCTAACTGCAATAACAGTAAAATATCAAACTGCAATAACAGTTTGATTATCTGACATGTCTGTGCATGCATGTCATCGTTACACAATGCTACTCGTCTGTTTGGTATCTTCTTTTCTCTTTGTTGGTTATGGTTTAGTTCTGTGTTCTATGGTCTGTGCTGTGTGCGTGTGTGTGTGTGTGTGTGTGTGTGTGTGTGTGTGTGTGTGTGTGAGTGTGTGTGTGTGTGTGCGACCCCGAGAAGGGAGTGTTTGTGCAATTCTTTTGTGATTTGTTTGTCATTGCCCACACAGACGGAGAGGACACTGAATCTCAGAAGTTATGTTATATAAACCATAATATATTTATTTAGCATTGTAATTTGTCAGCCAAATGCATGTCTTTAATGGTCAGTAAATATATATTCACCAAGCACATTTGAATGTATTTTCTATCTATATCTGGATGTAGATTTGAAAACCAATAATTAGACCTGATCCAGGCGGTACCAGATGCCATCATGCATATTCCCTTTGGATAAGATTTGCGTGATTTTCATGTATTGTTCCATTTGAGCTAAATCAGTAAGACAAAGGACTGAGACGGATAAATATTGGGCGAGATCATTGCATCGGCACCCGACTTTTCACAGTTTATAAGATGTCTAAAAATGTTTGAAAAACTATTTCCCATATCTTTGTGAACTCATTGTGCTTTAAAGTGTAGATGACACACTCACAGCAGGCCACTAATTAATGCGCCTGCGTGTTTACATTGTGGAGAGCCTGGGCCACAAAGCAAAGGGAGGGGAAGGAAGGTCGGAGGGAGTAAAAGTAGGCTCATAGGAAGACAGTTAGTGTCTCGGCCAGCCAATTTTATCACTGGTGTAAACAGAGGAAGCTCCACATGGCTTTCCTGCCCTTTGAATACAGAAGAGTTCCACCTATTTTCCTATTCCTTTGGCAGGCACGGATATCCTAAATATTCCTATTAGATAGAAAAAATCCACACGCTGTGGTCGACATACATGCATGAAAGGCAGAATGTGATCAGGAACATCTGTTTAACTTGCAAAAAACGTGTTTCATGTACACTTAATACCTAAAAGGGATTACACACATTTGATTTAATGTGTAATAAGTCCGATTTTAAGAGGCTACTTGTTAGATTTTGTTATGTCTCACATTCTGTGAGAAAGATAAATGTCAAACTATCCCTTTAATGTGACATGCAGGCTGATATATGAGAAAAATTATCTCCTACTATACAAAAATATATGATATCAAGCATGCTATAGCATAAGATACAGCATTAAGGATTTAGTGAAGCTAATGACAATGTAATTTATTGACAACTGATTCGTCCAACAGGAAGACGACTCTGATTGTGGAGGAGGGTCCTGTCTATGCCCCTGTCTTTGGCCATTGCTTGGACTCCAACTACTGCTGCTATGGCTCATCACATCTTCCCAACACTCATGACCCCGACACACCCACTCACACAATCATCATTGTTTCATTCACAAAAAACTCCAGCCACGCCATCCAACAGCAAATTCTTATCAGCATTCCCATCTTCCAATGCCAAAGGGTGCTCAGTCATTTCATCCTTGTCATTTTCCAAAATGGAGACACATTGACAGTGCTCAGCTGCACTCTTTTCCATGATGTACTCCTTAATATCGGTGCAGAAGTAAGAGCTAACTAAACCCTTTAATCCTGCCAAATTTATTTGTCTAATTTATTTAATGGATGTTACAGTGTTATGCCACTATGCCAACTAAGAATCATTCAGAAACTATATTTCCACTGACAGCGTTGATTTTTGTAGTTAAATAGTAGTAGTAGTAGTCAATATTTGAGTTGCTTACGATGGCATTGCATAGGAATCATTGAATTGGGATTTAACATTCTTTATTTTGTCATAAATGTACTGTACCTATCTATTTATCTATCATTTTATTTTCAAATGAAAAAAAGCATTTTATGACTAGCTAGGTGTTATATTGTAGCTGCATGTGCTCGGTACAGAGCAAGACAACACCAGTACTCCGACACCAAAGTCCACTAGGTACCAAGGACAGAAGTTGCACACAGATTCATCACAGAGAATGTGCTTGCTTGTGTATACGAAGAGATTCCTCGGATGTGGGTGTGAATCCACATTAAAGGTAGGATGTTGGCTAGGTATGTGGATATCATAAGTTCCTACTTTCGAAAGCACCCATGTTAATTAAATGTAATAAAATAGTAAGACTTCAAATATGTTTATACTTGCTCCGACAGCTTTGGTTGTCTTCAATTTGATGCAACAGATTCCCAGTGCCTACGCAGTAGCTCAAACAGTTTCTTATCTTGACGCGATGCATCAGCGTTGTATTGCTTCTAAGTTACAGCTCGGGTTCAAGAGAGTCGCTTTTGCGGTGACAGAAGGGTCAAATCTGCTGCAAATACTCTGATTTGCAGTGATTTTGATGGGAGGCGAGGATAATCAATCTCCTCCGCCATCAAAACCAACCAGACACGAGCTTGTATTTCAACAACTCTCTTTATTAGTCCTGTTTCTGCTACCTTTGTGGTTTACAAGCCTCAGGAGCCAAGATGACTTTTGAATGAGATCAGAGTTAATAAAAATGACTGTTCCTTTGTTTTCTTCTCCTTGATGTTCTCTTTATGCTTGTTTCTTCTTTGTGTTGCTCTTTAATTGCTGTGAAGCCGACAATGAAGGCTCAGTGTCGAAATGCTGCAATGTTATGGGATGAGCTTGTTCTGTGTTTGAACGCTGTCTATACCCACAGTCAGCATCAGGGCCGGTCAGAGAGAACCTTGAGAACACACAACCACTGATAGCATTGCCTTATTTTAACCCAAGTTCATATGTAAGCGATTCATTTTCCATCTTTTAGCCATTCTAACATTTATAGTTCTCTCTGCCTTGCCTCAAATGGTGACCTGCTGGTGTTGAGTGTTCAGGTTATGCCTGTTCATCTAAGTCGTGTTGACTTGTGTTTTACCCTTGGGGTCCCGTGTCTGTGCAGGCATGTATGTGTCCCTCAGATATCTGATTGTGCTTTAATACTGTACATGAATTACTCTTTTGTGGAAATGGACTAGCCTGAATACATTTTGTATAAATTTGTACTATTTACTGTATAAAAGAGAAAAGGACAGAAAAGGACCAAAAAAATGTTTATAATACAGTGTTGATTATTGTGCAATCATAATATATTCACAATAAAAGTGTTGTATTGTTATGACCTGAGGTGTTGTTTCTCATTCTGTCACATCTGGCCGCGTTTGGCTTCAGGGAGCAGACCAAACATGTAATCCTTCCTGCCGGAGAGACAGCTGCTGAACATAGGAAAAAGGAAATTGCATCTCCATCTGCGTTCCTACTCAGTCTGTCTGTACGTAGAGGAAGTGTGGATGATACCAGTTGAACTTTCGCAAACAGCCCTGTAGATTTTGATAACATCCCCTCTGCTAATGTCAAACGATTTTCCTACAACATGGTGGATAGGTGGTTTGCACAGTTTGCTCATAAAAAGCAAAAGAAAATGGCCTGGCTTTGATTCACAAGTGTTGCAAGGCTCCTCGGGGAGGGGTTCTATGCAGAGAACAAGTTTCACTACATTGTGAGATTGTATTTGTCAAATAAAGCTTCTGCAAAAACCGTTGGGGTTAGGTGTGGTCAGATGTGCACGCGTTAATGAAAAGACACTGAAATGTTTCATGACATGACAGCAACCTTTCTCTCTTCCGATATTTAAATAAGTAAGATTGCTTTCTTCAAGTACTAAATGCTTTTTGTGCCAAGTATATGAGCCCTTTGATATAGAGTAGAAAATAAAAGCTTAGAAATGACGTCCACTATTTACTGTTTAATGAACCTTTTTTTTCTAAAGCAAAAACTTGTACTCAGACGTGTTTTTGCTTTAAAACCAGAGTTAAGTGTTCAACAGGAGTAAAAGCTTCCAGACACAGAAGAACATTGTAACCCAGTAAGTTGTGACTGAGCTCTGATTCTTATCCTTTTCATTATTATTATTGTTATAATTATTATTCTATTTTCAATATGCTAAAAAATGGAATAAAAACCCTAATAAACAATTATTCTAAGACTGTTGGTGTGATAGACACCAGCCAGTAGAGAAAAAAACTACAATAAACAGTCGTACTATGACAAATAGATCAAGGGTATAGGCCAATAAGCAAGTTGGGAAAGTTTTAAAACTTTGGCAGCATTATTGACACAGGCCGCCAATGACCTATTTTGCCTAAGGCGGGCAGTAGGAAGCCAGATGCTAACAACAGGGTTGCAAAGCAGTTGCACACTGCTTTATTTGACAGTATTTGTGTTTATCTGATGGTAATCTAAGAATCAAAATGGCCACAATTTCAACTGGAGAGTTTACAGACATTTGTTTTTCTTGGAGATGTGTCAGACTGGGAGGTCCTCGTATGTGTGCTGTATAGTGATATCTAAAAGGAAAGTTGTAATGGGATACTCTTGTAAATGGGGACGGGGTCACAACCTTTAACTTGCCTGGCTTAAGAAGTTACAGACGCGGAGAAGCAGAGGTTCTACATCTCTTTTCAATTTGGAATTGGGAATACCTCATAGGTCAAAAAAACACGAGAAGACAAAGAATGAACTTGACTGAAAATAAAAGTTTCATTATAAAATTGTAGTTCCTTCAGTTTGGGTATTTTTGAGATGTGGGACTTGTTTCTGTAGTTTCTGGCTTCAGTTTTTCGTAAGGCAACTTATCAACTTCTTTGCTTACATGTGGAAACACACTATGCCATGCTAATGACCAATTAAATGAGTCAGTCAATTACATACAACAGCTTCCTTTTTCTTTAATCTATTTTAGCCTCTTATTTTTCCCTTAATAGATTGTTGACAGTCAAAATAACTGCAGACATAGTTGGGCTGCAGGCCAGAATCAAACGGCAGGATCTGAGTTATGGCATTTTCTATGAGACATCCTGCCGATACAAAACAAGTCCATGTTTTTTCCCAGCTGTGTAAAACACTTCTTCAGACAATAAAAAAAATATCAGTATCATCACTTAATCTGTCTCTTAAACATCATGTTTTATTTAACACACTCGATGTATAGCAAATGTGTGCACAAGTTGATTAACTGTTCAACGGATGATTGTAATGGGCAGATTGGCCTTGGAATGGATTGAAGAAATACTGAATTTGTTAAATCTTACTTTGTCTTTTTGATTTATGTGTAATTACCCTGGTATTACTGTAATATAAAACAGGATTCACTTTGACAGAAAGTTTTTTTTTCATTACAAAGTAGCAACATTTTTTAAGTTGGTTGTTTTTTTTTCCATCCCATCCGCTTTTCTTTCCACCTGCTGATCTAACACCTGTGCGACTCATTGGTGGTTAAGCCAAAAAACAAGACTGGCTTTCTGAGTATGTAACACTAATTGCAGGAAGTGAAAGATGAAACTGATGCTCCACCAACAACATGACCTGTGACTGGATCTGCAAGAATCAGCATGTAATTATTATAACTCCCTTCGGGTCATTAACATTATTTTGATAGTAACATAGCAGCCGTTTGCGTAGGGTTTTACCAGTAAATTCTATTTTGGGAAAGTATTGCATCTCCATGACACTTTGATCACACTCTTAGCACCAAGTTTAGCCTCCACGCTCTCAGCAGCCTCGGGGTCTTGACACTACAGGGCCACTCAACCCACGTCTGAATAAACTTCCCTCAATCTGGTTACTATAATGTGGTTTACATTAGCTCCAAGAGTTTTAATTGGCACCATTTGTTTTATTGAAATCATGAAAAAAGTGAACACTTCCTGTGAGCGTCAATAGAGAGGTCACAGTTTTTCCGTAGACACATAGCAAGGCAGGGTCATCGGGGTCTCTATGATTGCGTAGAGTAGCTGTAACTTTCTGTAAAAAAGCTCCACGGTTCCTTTGCAGTGCATTGACGTCTTCCAGTATTGTCAGTGATCGTGCTCATGTGCACATATACTGGGTATTTTCCTACATGAGACACGTTCATTCTCTCCAGGCGTAGCTCAAACAGTATTTGTAGATAAATCTTACTGTTTTTATTATTCATTCGGGCACCCTTAATTGGTTCTGTTTGCCCATATGGAGAATTTAGATAATGTCAACTGCATTCTTAATCACTGAAAAGTATAATAAATAGGCCCCCAGATATTTTCCTGTAATTGTTTAAACATTTTGGCACCTGTTCTAACAAATTCCCTCCTGGTCGGCCAAAAATGTGATCTGGAGACAACCTAAATATATAGGTTAGAAAGAAAAAAGAGAAGAGAGCATTGCGTGAGACACACTGAGGGTTGAAATGAACACCAAACACAAACTTGGCACGGATGTTCAGGAAATGGCGCAGACTTTTTCACAAAATACTTTTAGCACCTCTAGACGGTAAGAATACTGTGAATGCATGCCATCTGAGAAATGAATAAATGAGCCTGCTTAGTGTGACTGGCATGTATAACACTGGAAAACTTTGTCCAGGTGAACGGTCTCAAAGGGACGCATTCCATCCTAGATTGGGGATTGATTTGTGGAATATCTGGGTGTTTAGAGTGGGGCTTAACACACTCCAAACAGTAACATGAGGTGTTAGATTTGTGTGGGCCATGTGCATTCAGCAAGGTCAAATAATAAATGTAAGTTTCTCCTCAGGGGACAAGGTCATTTGTTGAGTATTATAATTGTATTTATTGTGAATATGACATTTATACCAAAATGAATGACAGCTTTTACTGTGACTAGTATAAAGTAATGTTGAAACAGGTGAGTCCATGTTTTTAAAAAACAATAAAAAAGAAAACTTACTTGTAATTTATTAAGACATTTAAGATTTTTATTAAAATATAACATATTGTCCCTTAGGGATATCATAAAACCTGACATCTTTCTCTGTTAATAAACTGATGTAAACCAGAAAAAGCATATATTGTACACCTAAAGCAATGCGGACTCAAGTGCTGGATGTTTCTGGGAGGACATAATTTTGACCCCTCCAGGCTGGGCGTGAGTTGCTACCTCAAGCAAAGGAGTTTAAGCATTTTCAGGTCTCAGAGGAAACTCCAGGGTAGACCCAGAAGCAGCTTGAGGAACAGCATATCTTATGGATGGATGGATGGGTGGATGGATGGGTAAAGACTAATTATTTTTAATGTTCTAGGAAACATTATTATATTCACATTATATATTAGATTTTGACATTTGGAATAAAATATAGCTGCTGGCGCCGAGGAGCAGGTAGAGACAATTGTGTTGCCTACGGTTCTTTCATTCTACGCCAACTTCCGCCCCACTGGCCTGCAGCTCTTTGTGAGTCATGCAGGGGTAAGTTAGCAGCAAGTCGCTGACAAGCCAAGGTGACCCTTCGCAGATGAGAGCAAAATGAGGAAAAACAGGTTTAGGCACAATTCTGTCAATTGATCGCGCCCTTTTCCTCGTCTCTGTCCTCAGGCACAAGTTTGTTTCCAATGTTTAATATATTTTCAACAGTCGTCATTCTTGTCTAGCGTTAGGTGATTGAGATCCTAGAATATGCTATCACACAAGGCTTAAGTATTAAGATTTCAGAGTCATTTTGTGGCCAAAGGATTATAACACTTATGTATTTTATATCTTCATGCATGATTTTATGTAATTCAAACGATTGTGTAGGGTTAAGTAGGCCTGGGTGCATATCCTTCAAAGGCCCCCAATCCACTGCGTTGTATAAACTTCCCCTGATGGAACTCAAATTAAATGTGTTTTTCATAAAAGACCTCCCACAGTGAGTAAAATATGAACTTTTAAATCAGTCCAACGGTTCAAGGAGTTCCACAAGGACTTCAGGAAGGTTTTTCTCAAAAACAAAATCTTGCATCTAGACATTGTGCACGTAAACATGATCTATTAGAGTGTGTTTTCCTGTTTTTGAATGACTGACACACTACCATAGGGAGAGAGCATGTGGGATGTTGATTTTTGCTATATGTGGATGATTCCAAAGGATGTGTCATTCAAACAGTTATGGTTGGTACGGATAAACATGCTCACGGGGCCATTTTTGGATGAACTTTTGCAGTGTTCTGTCTCAAACGTTCACATCAACACTCATAAACAAAGGAGGAGGGGAAAACTGCAGTCTGCGTCAGGAATGTTTACCCACGACTGAACTGATATGTTTGCTAACACTCAATATCTTTCAACGTTTTAATAATTCCATTATAAAAGGGTGTGAGTACTTCATGCTTCAATATAACTGGTTAAATCAATTTAAAGAAAAATCCAGTGAAATTCCAAGACACAGATATGACAGTTTTGTTAGATTTGGAATGACTCAGCGGTTAAAGATGAGTCATTAGCGGAACCTTGATCTCAACTTTCTGTGATCTACAGCTCATCTTTCATTATGTCAGTGATTATGAGAAATGCAGTTGTTTGGAGAGTGAATGATCTGAACAAAAGAAATCCATGGCACCATTGAGTGGTGTGCATGAAGACGATGCAGTTTCAATGCTCCTGTGGTTCTGTCCGCTGCCAACTCTGCAGGTTTTTCTCCCTATCCCACTCTGAAAACCTTTGAAGATCATCTGAGTTTAAGGCAGACCACCGTCCTGAAGTGAACCACTTCTGACTTCACGCAACTTCTTTGTTATGGTTTTTTTTTATACAGAAAAACATATTTTGAACCTTTTTCTAAAGCCGGATGCAGAACGTATGCAGTTTTTTTGTTACCCGTCACTGTCAGCAGAACTCAATTACGATCAGTGACGGCCATAGCATGCTCTGACAACAGGAAGTGTGGTGTTTGTTTAAAAGAGGATCTCTTAACACACTATCTGTGTTTACAGCATCTAGGACCCCCACCGTCATCACGAACCCCCATGTGCACACAGACACGCACGCACATGCACACACACACACACACACACACACACACCACACACCTTTCTTTTTTCATTAGAGGGAAATACCTGAGCCACGTTTGCTGTTTGTTGGGTTCACATACTTCCAAGATCAGAGTCCCCTTCCATGCTATTATCCTCCCCCGACTAACTCAACAGATCACATCATCTGTCCCCTATTCCTGTAATCCTATACATTCTCAGTTCCTTTCTATGTCTCGTGCAGAATTTCGCTGAAATATGGAGGAGAGGCTGGAACAATCAGGGCTCATGATGAGGAAAACTTGCATGGACCCACACACATGCACAGAGCAATAACACTCAATATGAAACAGTTGGCGTCCAAACACATCTTCAGGAAATCTATTAATAATCCACACACGCCGCAAATACGCACTCAGACAGATCAAACTAGAGCCCCCTTGTGCTTTTTCTCCTCCCTCATAAAAATTATAAAAAAATTTTGAAGTCCACTTAAGTAAATTTCAGGTATAAAGTATAATTTCCAAGTATACTTTATGTTGTAAGTATACTTATATTAATGCATCATCATTATACTTTCAAGAGTCCTATTAGAACACTTTGGGACTACAATAGTCCACTTTTAGAATATAAACTTGAACTTCTTTCTTTAAGTGTAAAAGGGGTAAACTTTGACTACACAATTCTTTTAATTTTGTTGAGAAACTGTAATAATAACTCACCCTTCAGCATTCACACATCCCTGATGAGCAGTGGGCAGCCCCTCGGAAGTACCGGGGGAGGATATATAGGTTCAAGATGTTGCTGAAGGATCCTACATTATGTATTCTGCCGGGCTCGAACCAACTCACTGAGCTAGAGACGCCTCATTTATAAAATGAACTTTTAGGGAGTATTTACTTATGTCTAGTATGTAAATACAGCACACACATCCATATATATATATGCATATTCAAACTAATGCAAAAGTTCATCATATATACACATATATATGTATATATGTGTTTACTTAGTATAATTGTGGTAATTAAAGCTATGGTAATTACATAAAATGCATACTGCAAATACACTCTTATTTTTAGTTTAAAAGAAGTACACTAATAGCACACTTGAATAAACTTCTTTTTTGTATGGGCTTACAGTTGATTCACATTTTCTCTTCAACTCTATCAGTATGATCGTCTACATTTTCCATATTATCTCTGTCTTCTGCTGAATATTCTCATTACCAGCTGCAGTTTCTGTTAAAAAACAACAACAACCACAGATGTGAGGAGTCTTAAATGGTGACGAGGTTCAAATGTTTAAGCAGTGGGCTACTGGGTCTCTCTGATTCCCATCTTCTAGCACAAACGGTAACTCTCTCATATTCGGGGAAAACACCCACTGGATTCTTGCAAGTACAGTCAGTAAAGAGTCTGTGGTGTTTTGAGCTCAAAGCAGTGAAGGTTACCCGATCATCTGCTGCTCAGTATTTACGAGCATGAATTTTTATGAATGTGTACGATAGACAAGGGGAGAGTCGTAGTACATGTTTTCTGCCGTGGACACCTAGACACTAGACAGAGGGTCAGAGAAAGAGAGAGCGAAAACAGCAAAACAAGGAGACATTAGCTGTGCTCCAGTGAAAGTTTCTGAATCATGTCTGATTGTTTATTATTGCTAATGACTCTGTGGTTCTGTCATGAAGCCACAGGAGTATTATTCACTGAACCAGGGAGAAGATGGAGTCTGGCTTCTCCCGCACATGGTGTAGGTTTAAGAAAATATCGGGAATCCACGCAATCTATTTAACTGTCAATCCTCACTGTGATAACTAATGTGATTTCTAGGTGCACCCCTTGGATTGACAGCGGAGGAAAGGGGCGTAGCACACCAACTCAGCGGTGTTTATAGAAAATGCTATGACCAGTGTCTCTTATCTCATGCTGTCATCACATGAAATAGAGATGACGCTCAGGAGATGGATCGGGGGGATCCACTTCTCACCAGTAACTTCACTTCTTATCTGACACAGGAGGAGGGGGGAAGCAGGGTGGCATTGACAACCACTGACACTCACTTCTGTTTTACATCCTCACTGAGTTTCCTGCCAGTGACAAGCGCCTGCCAAACTTTTCTGCCGGAAAAACTGAGTGGGATACTGATGTGTGCGAAATATCATTTGAAAAAACAAGAAGAGATTATCATTAGATTTCTTGTATGGCGTGGAGGGGTTTCTAACATGGTAACACGATTGTGTCTATCTAGTAGCAACCTTATGATCAAAGCCCCTTTGAATGCAGCACAGATCAGAGGTAGATAGTCAGATAGTTTAGAAAACAACATATCGCATGCCGGCTCCCCTAGAGTGACACTATAAGGCTTGGAAAAGCTTATAACGTTTAAATGACTGTAGATTGGAAGACATGAAGGGATGGAGGACAGTGGGACAAAGAAAGAATAATAATCTACAATCTAATATTTTATCACAATAGGGGGAGAAACGTGTGGTGAAAGGTAATAATTGAATTGCACGCACACACAGAGTGGTGCGTAGATGAATTAAGGAAAACAATGGTGCCAATCCACACCCGGTTACCTCTGCTCTGATAACATTGCGTAACATTCAAGAAGATAAAAGGGCGCTTCATTGACATTTGAAGTGGGCGGAGGTAGACGCAGATGAGAGAAAGAAGAAAGCGAGAGCGGGAGAGAGCGATAAAGTCGTTCACACGCCCGAGAGGGAGGGAGGGGGGTGAAGGAAGCGAGGAAGTACTTAGAGAGGAGACGCATCATCTGTGCAGTGGTGGAAGCAACATCTCCGACAGCGCAACAGTCAGCCGCACCAATCTTGCTCCAAAACTCTTGTCGCGCCACAGTCATGAGGATTTACAAACTTCTCCTCGGACTCTTCATTATTTCTTGTTCCGGTAAGTTGGATGGAAACTAATTACAAATGCTGTGGACGCGGCGTGAAGGTGTTTGAATGCTGGAGCTGGTGCGCAGCAGAGAGCGCTCCTTTCAAGAACAGTCAGGCGTGAGCACCATGGTAGGATCATCTGGTGTGTATCCATTCATCTGGTGTGTATCCATTCATATCCATTCATCTGGTGTGTATCCATTCATCTGGTGTGTATCCATTCATCTGGTGTGTATACATTCTAGAGCTATTCTATAATGCTAGTATTTACTGTGCGTCTCCTAGATTTCCCTCTTATCTCGGTCTAACAGAGCAGAGAAGTAGTGGTAGTAGTGATGATTCAGGAGACACGAGGAGATTATTTAAGTTGAACGTTTCTGGAGAAAAAAAAATAAAAAGAGGGAGAATGAGAAGATTATTTTCCCTTTATTGACGATCGCTGCAGGGGTATTTTAATCCCAAATCTTATTGATGCGCATTCCACTGCTGACACGCAGCATAGAGTATCTCATCTGATCAAGAGATTAAAAATATATATTTAAACGCTCAAAATGACACAGAGCAGATAAAATGAGATGTTTGGTCATCCTGCATTCCAAACAGAGCGTGATTTTGAGGGTCATTGCGCTTTGGCGCTGACGCAGAGAATCCGGTGAGCTCAAGTTGTGGGTCGGATGATGCGATCCTCAGGTTGTTCCCCACATCCCAGAAACCACTTTTGTACAGGACGTCTCTGGATTGATAAAAGCTCTTCAATCAAATGAATGGTTGGAGCAGGTAGGAGGAAAAGAAAAGAGGCAGCAGCATGTGCGTGTGTGCGCGTGTGTGTGTCTGGCAGTGATAATGACATCATCACTTGCGTCGTAGTATGTCATGCAGTGTAAGAACAGTTAAACCATACTAATGCACACATTGCTATGCTGCCTTGTCTTTCCAGTCTACACTCATTAGCAGCTTATCCCAGACCACAGAGGAGGGTTTGTTCAAGACTTTATTCACAAAAATAAGAACAATAATAATAATAAACTGAAAATCAGTCTCCATAAGATTATTAAAAAGTAGACAGACGTGCTAATGGTTGTAAAGATATGGCTGGAATAAGTTGTATGTAGGCCCTGTGCAGCCAAGTTATTCAAAGGTCACAAGAACCTTTGGTTTTTACTCCAACTAGATCCTGTTTTGTGCGTCGCTGTCAGCAACACACATTAATGCATAGTAGTCAAGCAGCTTAACTTGTGTAAATGTGAAGCACTGCTAAGTTGTGATGGACATGGTATGCATCTGTCTATCAGAAGGAAGAAGAAATGCACTCCAGGACTACCAGAAGACTGCTCGTACACTGTTGGTCATGCTGTCTCCTGGTTCCTCCCACCTGACCAGAAGCAAAAATGTGAGCATGTCGAAGTGTGCCAAAGTGTGCAGCCGCAACAGAAGACTTCCCTTCACCTGCAGGTATGTGTGTTCTAACGCCTTACTCTTCAGTTGTGGCTAAGGTAACTCTCCTAGTCATACTCATACAGTCTAGTTGTGGTTCCTCAAGTTCCCCATTATGCTTCTCTCATGAATAACGCAATGCTGTCCGTCTGGTTTAGCAGGCCTCCTTCATAGCTTTGTATATGTAAGTATTTATTGCCCAGGGTTGGCTGGTGTTTTAAAATGTTGAAAATGTACTTTAATCTTCCACTGCTCTCTCTCTCTCTCTCTCTCTCTCTCTCTCTCTCTCTCCTGTTTTTCTTTATTATCTAGAGCATTCCTCTATGATCATAAAAACAGGAAATGCCAGTGGCTGTCATTTGACAGGAACTCTCTAGGAGCTAAGATCCAACAGGACTTCAACTACCATCTCTATCAAAAGAAAGGTGACTTCTGCTTTCCCACCTTTTCTAACTGCCCTTATGCCGTATCTGTCCTACAGGAAAAAGCTTATCTATTCAGTCTTCAGCTAGACAGCTTTATTACTGAACGTATTCCTCCTCATTTTTAAATTTGTGAGAGAATTTTATAATATCTGTTTTTAGAATGACGGTCTCTTTCAATCCCCCCGGAAAAAGACCAAGCAGGAACGAGGACTATTTTAGTGTTTATTGTGTCACAGAAGATTGTGGCTTATGTTCTGTCATTACACACTGTTTGTGTGAACAGTGGAAACCCCTCTCTCTGAGCACAAAACTGGACATGCAAGCGGCATAACCCATTTTACTGGATCCAAATGTTTTGCAGGAGATTAGGAAAACAGATTCAACTTTTGGCGATGTTGTGGCCGTATTCAAGTCAACGATGTGGCTGAACATCTCATTGCATCTGTTTTATTCATTAGCAGTAGCTTTGTTATACAAACTCATGTGAGCATTTTTTTTGGCTCATGCCGCCATCGTTCAGGGTCATATTGTCTTCTTTTCCCTTCCTTCTTTCTCTTTAAGACTATGTTCAGGAGTGCATTGTGGGTACTGGTCAGAGCTACAGGGGGCAGAGGTCAATGACAGCCAGTGGGCTTCTGTGCCAGGCCTGGGCCTCTCCTGTCCCTCATGAACACAAGTAAGAATCTGGTGTACTTTTCAAATCAATGTTAAACAAAGTTGTGTTATACCTGGTTTTTACTATTAGTGTTGGCCTGTAAGTGGTACAATTAGTAGCACGGGGCTGGTGTTTCTGTGCGTGTATGTGTGTGTGTGTGTGTGTGTGTGTTTGAGTATGATGTATTACAGGCTTGATTAGGCTCCTGGGAGGAGTCGTTCATCAGAACTGACCTCACTGTAACACTTTATAGAGTTACACATCATTTCCTGCTGCGGCCCTATTGTTTATCTAGGGGTCCACACGTGATGGTGTGTGCGCATGAATCTGCATGTGTGTGTGTTCAATGTATTATATTGGGATTAAGATCATAGAATAATAAGCTGTTTTTTGTTAACCTGTATGTAAATAGCTTGTTTCCAATAGCAGACACTTTTATGATAACATTGTAGTCCCCCCACCAAATGATATAATTAAGTATAAGGGAAAGAGGGAAAAATCCCTGATGAAAAATATTAAAGTTAAATGTGCACTGATCTTCAGTCATGTAAGCAACAAGCGTTTCACCTGTAGAAAGTAAAAATGTTGCCATTGTGGAACTGACCACATGAAGCAAACTAAGCCTATGCTGACGTCCCCAACAGTAAGCGTATATCCCTGAAAAGCCCCCATCGCCTCCGTTGTACAAGTAATTCCCCTGATTAAACTATCCAAATTAAATTTGAAGTTATGTCCAAAAAACAGGGAGGTTTTCTTGTAAAAAAAAAAAAAAAGTGAGTAAACTTTAGGTCGATCAGAGTAAATTATGATGTAGGCCATACACGGTAGATCGCCTTGAGTCAATTCTAATTCACCACATTTGGACTAAATGGGACAAACGGTTAGGATGTAATGTCCGAAAAAACGTGTTTTCATAAAAATCTCTCCCTTTTTTGCACTTAGGTCTATTTGGATATCATTTTTTTAAATCGTCCATGAAATATTTTTTGAAATATCACGTTAACACAAGGGGTCTGCGGTGGACGCTGCATTGATGATTACATAATTTTCAGGGATATTATGACTCCACCGATAATAACTAATACATGACATGCCAGATGTTTGAAGGTTTTCTTATGAATCTTGCCAAATCCTCTATATTAAAAAACAAGGTAGTCAGTTCTACGACAACCATAGAGTGCAATATTTTTGTCATCGGAGGTTAACGCTGGACACACAATGGTTATCACATGCAAGATAATAATTACAATCAGATAGTCGTACATGGTACCTCATCTTATATCGTTTTTATGTTTGAACCGTATGCTGCTTCTTTACTTCTCCACTCCTTACCACTAGGAGTTATTAGATGACCTTGAAAGACTTTGTAGTGAGTTGTCTCTGCAGCAGATGAATCAGTGCATGTTTGTTCTTTGAGTGAACCTATTTTATCAGACCACTATGCATGTCTATGTAGATGAAGTAATTAAACCCTGGTATTTGGTATGTTTTATCAGTCAGCCTGCGCACACAAACACATACACAAACACAGAGAACGCAAATAGCATTTTATCAGTCAACAGTTTCTCTTCTTTTCTGATTGCAGAGCAAAGACCTCATAATTTATTTTCAATTCACCCTTCATTGAATGACTATCTCAGAAATGATGTGGTGAAACACAGTTTGACCAGGTCCATTATCGCATCTGATGACCCGGGTCCTGTGCATTGTCAATATGTTCACACTATAATCAGGAAGTCTCATGGAAAACATGAAAACAATACTTCATCTATATATAAAGAGTTTTTTTTATCATGAATAACATCATGTCATCAGCGAAGCCATTATTTATTCTTGCACTTGTCAGTGTTAGCTGGTTGTGTTGACAGGCAGGTTTCATCCATCAGAGTTGGGTACCATGAGCAAGACGGAGACTTACGATGGTCGAAGCTGTGGTTTTTCAAATAGAAGATGCTGCTGGGAGAAATATGTTGCCACCATTCTTTGTGTTTGTTTGTTTGTGTAACTGAGGCTCTGCTCCTGACAGATTCATGTCTAAGAGGTTCAGGAAGAAGGACCTCAGAGAAAACTACTGTCGCAATCCAGACAACTCCACCGCTGGCCCATGGTGCTTTACCACCGACCCTCGTCCACACCTCAGGCACCAGGAGTGTGGCATCCCACAGTGTTCACAGGGTAGGCAACACTCATACACAAAATATGTTTTAAATCAATTTATGCATACTTTGATCTTAAAGTAAAGCCCATTTCACATTATAAATTGCTTCACCAATTGAGGCATGATTGTCTGAAATATACTGCAGAAACTTGGCAATTACGCAGTACTTTAGTCAAAGAGAGGCTGGCTATAACTCTCCTCCCCTCTATGTGTGTGTGTGTTTTTAGAGGAGGAGCGGGGTGGGGGGCGCACAGGTTTTCTTCATTTGCTGAGGGCAGTTGCAGCTGTTTCCAGGTGTGTGGTGTAGCTTTCGCTGTCCATTCTCATTCCATCACGTTCACGTTTTGTAAATGGTTTGAAATGAAAGAGCTGATGTAATTTCCAATGGCACACTGTTAACCGTTTATTTCACCCTGTAGTCCTCATAGAGGGAGCTGGACGCGGTAGTCCTCATAGAGGGAGCTGGACCCTGTAGTCCTCATAGAGGGAGCTGGACGCTTTAGTCCTCATAGATGGAGCTGGACGCGGTAGTCCTCATAGAGGGAGCTGGACCCTGTATCCCTCATAGAGGGAGCTGGACGCTTTAGTCCTCATAGAGGGAGCTGGACGCGGTAGTCCTCATACAGGGACCTGGACCCTGTATCCCTCATAGAGGGAGCTGGACCCTGTATCCCTCATAGAGGGAGCTGGACGCTTTAGTCCTCATAGAGGGAGCTGGACGCGGTAGTCCTCATAGAGGGAGCTGGTCCAGTTTAGAGTTTGTAGACGTACGACTTATTTATCGTGTTGTGATGAAAGAGAAGTTTCCCCTCATGTATCAGCCTCTATGTTTTACACAATATTACTAACAAGTGTCTTCCTTATGAAGGAGATGGGAATGAACTGTGTTATCTAGTCCCTGGAGATTCCTCAGTTCAGACAGGTTGTTTCCTCTGTCTCTATGACTGGATCACATTAATGAGGAACCAGGCTTTGGGTTGATATTCTCCGGTTCACATATGGTGTCTCATTATCTTATCACAAGCTGAACTAACAGAAACTGGCTATTTATTTCCATGGAAAGTTCAATCAGAAGAAAATTACTGATAGAGTCTCTCCAGAAATTAGCCCCTCCTAATGGAAATCATACACAGAAACACAAGCTTGACGTCCGCAGAATACACCTACACATGCCGCCGCTTTATCAGATTTGCTCCGTCATGACAGCAGTACACCAGAAACAGATCATAAGCACCTGTTTCTAATCTGCATGTTCTCTGTTGTTTATGCAAGTCAGTGTGTACAAGTCACCGGGCAAAAAAGATGTTCTGTCTACATCAAAGGGTTCCCTGCAGTCATTAGTCACATAATATGTGCTTCCATACATTACATTTATTTCTATACTTTATGATGTCTGAACTTAAGGAAGATCAAAGAAGTATTTATCAAGGGGTTTTATTGCAAAATGCTGCACAGCCCCTTTAGAGCAGAAGATTATTACCTAAAATGTATTAAAAAGCATAATCCAATATGTTCAAGATAATGGCTTTGTAAACCCGTTATTATACTAAAAAAAGTGTTTTGATATACAGAGGTGGAAGAGGCCCTCAAAGGTGATACTTGAGTAGTAGTCTTCAATTGCTCTGTTACAAGTAAAAGTCATTCAATTCTCTACAGTGGAATTCAGAATAACATTGATCATCTTTGAAGTTAATGTGTTGGAAGCAGGAAAAAATGGGCAATTGTTATGATCTCAGCAACTAGACGAATGAGTTCTTGTAGCCCAAAAACTGGAAGACTCGTTGGGTGCTCCCAGTTTGCAATGGTTAGAGCCTACCAAAGTAAGGATAATCAGTGAACCGGGGACAAGGTTTTGGATACTTGTTTTACTGAAGGAACTCAAACTAGCCCTTGTTGTCTGATTCTGCAGAAGAGCCTCTGTAGCGCAAATGGCTGAAAAAAGTTCCTGTTTATTCTGATAAAGAGGTGTCGGGTCTCAGTGGATGACAAAAATGCTTTGGTGGCAAAAGAAAAACTTATATAACACGAGGCAGGTGGTTATAATGATATGGTTGATGGGTATACAATTATGAGCAAAAGTTCAGTCTTTGCATTGAATACTACTATGTTCTTAGATTATTATTATAGTTCAGAATTCTGATAACTGTAATGACTTGTTGTATATTCTGTAGAACTGCAGTATTTATACAACCACAATTGTAAACTTTTGATTTTGAAGTTTTTCTAAGCTGTTGCTCTGTTTGTCTGTCTGTATGTATATTTGTGTGCGTGTGTGTGTCTCGTTGTGCCACAGTTGAATGTATGAATTGCAATGGGGAGGATTACAGAGGGCCCATGGACCACACAGAAAGTGGAAAGGAATGTCAGCGCTGGGACCTTGAACGACCACACAAACACCTGTACCACCTCAAGAGGTAACACGCACACACACTGAGTCAAGCACAGGTGTACATCATCTACAAAACTCAGTATCCCTCTTAATTTTGCATACTCAATTATACTCAAGCCCACACACATGTGCATTGTGTGCATGGAAATATATTATACAATAATAAGTTCCGAAAGAACGTTTTCTGCTTTTCCAGAATTTTTCAGAATTCAGTGTGTAATTGTTTGTTCTTCGCATAACAGTGCTGGGAAAACTCATCATTCTGACTGAATTGGCCCAAATTCCTTTAAGCTCTCTGTAGAATAGAACGTAGGCTCTTGTCCAGCTTTGAGAAAATATGGGCTATGTTAAAGAGGCTGTATATTTTAGTCTGTAGTAGTATTCCCTACATAGATTTTCTGTGCGTGTCTGCGTCAGGAGAGTTTTCCAGTTGGATGGCAGGTGGTCTGGATTAGTGGGGACTCGTTAACACATCCTTAATCATCTCTGTGTTTGTGTAAGTATGGTCCATGACTGCATATAGTACTAATGTAATGAGAGGGTCCAACAGCCTGATATTGCACCACTGGAAGCTGAAGGACTGGTGGGATGTGGGACTTTTGGAACACTAAAATCCCACATCCCACCATTGGTTGGCAGATGGCAGTTGGACATAGTGGCAGCTTGTTGACGCAGCTCCGGATATCTTGGAGTCGTATTGTTGTTTTTACTGCATTTTTCACTTTTTAATCACTGTGTATGTGTACAGAAGTTGAAGAACAAGATGTAAGAACAGACAGTGCATAACAGATATTTTGTGACGGCAAGAGGGGATACTCTTTTGAAAGATTTCACAGTGCTGTTTCACAGTGTTTGTTTTTAAAAATAGGTCAAACTTTAAGTGTTTGAAAGTTTTCACAGTATTTGAAATATTTCAGTGTTAGTGTTGAACTTAATGTTTCATAATGTTAGTGTTGGAAATATTTCAGTGTTAGTGTTGAACTTAATGTTTCATAATGTTAGTGTTTGAAATATTTCAGTGTCATCGTTTCACTTACTGTTTCATAATGCTAGTGTTTGAAATATTTCACACTGTTAGTGTTTGAAATATTTCAGTGTTAGTGTTGAACTTAATGTTTCATAATGTTAGTGTTGGAAATATTTCAGTGTTAGTGTTGAACTTAATGTTTCATAATGTTAGTGTTTGAAATATTTCAGTGTCATCGTTTCACTTACTGTTTCATAATGCTAGTGTTTG
>VRLP01006736.1:0-26319 GCA_009660295.1 Lophius piscatorius | reverse complement strand
TATATATATATATATATATAATTATATATATATATATATATATATATAAATATATATATATATATATATATATATATATTTATATATATAAATATATATATATTTATATATATATATATATTTTTTTTAAATATGTTTTTATTATTATTTGTAATAAAATTAAGATATAACACACCAAGCTACTTAGTATGGTTAATTCTTGGCTTAAGGACGGTACAACTGGAATACATAGAATGCAGGATTAGCCAGATGTGCTGCAGAAAATTCACAACCTTGAAAAATAAAACAAATTATAATAGTTAATACCATTAATAAAACAAGACAGATTTACTGACTTGCTGACACCCTAAGGATTTTAATAACACACGTCTAGTCATGAAGAAAACTAGAAATGATGAAAAAAGATCATATACGAACACACACACATACAGTGCAGGATGTCATCGTGTTCTCTAAACCCCAAACTATTCAACAAGGCCGGATGTTGTAGTGAGGAGGTTAGAGGGGAGGTGAGACAGGAGTGACCGCTTGAAATGAAAGAAGCCAGACAGAAAGAATGACTTACAAAATACACTTCTATAATGGAGGAAGAGTGAAAGAAGAAGGCTGTGATTAAGACTCTACAGGAGAATGAGGGAGAGATGATAGATGATTAGAGTTGTGTGTGAGTAACCAGTCTGGAGGATACCACTGTGGTGAATGGTGCCAAGGTTATACAGAGGGGAAGTTAGTTTGCTCTTCCACATTTTGTAAACGTTTTAAGAGGGCATCAGCCAGAGGATATTTCAGACATCTTAGTAAAATAAAATTTTAATGTTCCGAGTTTAATAGAAAGCGACAAAATGTCTGTAGGTATTCCAATGTCGGTCTGTTTACGTGACCTGTGGTCTTTTCCGACCCGGTGTTTATATGCATTGACTCATCTAACCGGAAATATGACAAAGAGGGCGTGCGCGGAAGTGACTTTTCGCCCATCTAACCGTTCAAATATGTCAGTCTTTCAAAGTTGCAATGAATAAATCACTCTCCAATGCAGACAGGTACTGTTTTGAAGTCGCCATACTTAAAATGTGTCACGGTGCTGAAAAAAACTTAGCGGACCATTACGTCACGACACTGGGCATGTGCAGATACAACTCAAACAGAAAGCTTTCAGATACAGCCTTTACATGCAGCGACTGGTTAACGGAAGGCTTTCTGAAAGCATTTAGACTACCTCCTTGCAAAGGAATTAAATCTAATTCCCAAAGATTCTTTCTCTTCGGAAAAAGGGTGTTTACGTGCAGCATTTTCTTTGCGATTAGACGTCTTTTCCGAATCTAATCGGAATTAGGCTGCCCATGTAAACCCACCTATTGATGCAAAAAAATCTGAAAAAGAACTAGTAATGATGTTCAGAGTTCTGTAATAAAACAAGACAGATGTCCTTGTGAACTCATGCGAGCTAAATTTAGCCACAACTGGATTTATGGTTGGGAGGTTACAGACGGTTAACTTTTGTTGAGAATTATCTGAACTATTACAGTGAAATAATATATATACACACACAACGTTTTAGCTATTTATTGTCCAGTCCTTGTGTAGAATCATGTGCACCTAATTTGGACTTATGGTTAGGAAATTGTACAAAACGTTTTCCTGTAAGAAAAGCCTGCCCTAGTGAGTATTTTAGAGTAAAATATATATACAAGAAAGCTCTCCTCAGGTCGATTCATATGCATCAAATTTGGACTGAATCAAATCAACCAATATAATTTGAGCCACAATCACCATCAAATAGCCTGAATGGTGAAATTAGAGCTCATAGTAGTGGATGCTACCCGTTCAAGCAACTACAGTTAATGTGTGAAGAGGATGGGAAAGGCTCTCACCATCTCCCTGCACGTCTGAGGTCCATAGTGTCAAGTTGTCACGTAGCAACTGCATGATAAGTGTTGAGTCCTTATAGCTATCCTCGCACAGTGAATCCAACTCAGCGATGGCATTGTCAAACGCATCTTTTGCCAACCTGTCAGCAGAAAACAACACAACACAATTAATTACACAGAAATATAGAGTGACTGAAGAAGAACAGCCCCACAGCATCAGATATCCATCACCAGACTTCATAGTGGGTGTGAGGGGCTTTTCTCTTTGGCCTTCTTTCTTGCGATGCCGCCTCTATTTTTGACAGTTGTTGCCAAAAACCTTTACATTGGTCTCATCTGACCTATGACCATGCTCCATTGACAGTGACAGTGTGATGGGGAACTGCAGGTGCTTTACTTTGTGTGTGGTGGACAGCAGAGGCTTTTTTTCTTGTCATCCTTCGTAACAACTTGTGATGGTGTAGGTGCCATCTGATAAGGGCAAGGGAGACTTTCTGACCCTAAGATTCAACTGACCTCTACAATTCTAAAGCTGTTAATCTTGCAGAATCTTTTGACAGCAGAACTATCATCCTCACAGTGTGTGGGGTAAGTTTAAGGGGTAAGTGGGCAGACAAATCATGTTCCAGGCTGATTTTTATTTTTTTACATCTCCAGTCTCTAAGCTTCTCAATTATTGATCCAAATGCTGAAACTGACATTTTGAATGGCAGCGATTGTATTGTGTCTATTGCCGGATTTGTGCAGCTCTATATCTTTTCTTTGCATATTATTGATCTGTTCTCTAGTCTTTCCCAGTGTGAAGAATGTCAAACAATCAGGAAGTCATTTTTCACCACTTCAGAGTTCCTAGTCAAACAGGTTAACCTAAAATATGAAATAGGATAGGAAATGTGCTTCATCTGCCTTTTTAAATGCAGGATTTCCAAGTGGTGCCAGTAATTGTGGCGCGCATTTTAGAAAAAAGGGTTAAGACTTTTGTACATAATTTGAATTAAAAACCATGGGTATAGAAAATTAAGATATTTGAATCTCATAGCGGGAATTCCTTTGTAAAAAAGGGCCACATAAGTCTGGAGGGAAATGTGATTGCAATCGCACCTATAATTGTTTTCTTTAAATAGTGTACAATATTTTCTATGTCTGGAACCATTTATGCCTCCATCCTTTAAATAATGTATGTTTATGTCTTTTAAAAATGTTTCTCTTGAAAAAGATATCCAGATCTCCATGAGAATACCTGCAACACTACCGCTTCATAGGCAAAATAACCACTTTGACAAAAAAAATGGAGGATTTTTAACAGATAAAACAATTGGACTTACTTGCAAGCACGATCTGGGGAGTTGAGGATTTCGTAGTAGAAAACTGAAAAGTTGAGGGCTAATCCGAGACGAATGGGGTGTGTTGGAGCGAGTTCGGTCTTGGCGATTTCGTTAGCAGCTTTGTACGCAACCAAACTGTTTTCTGCGGCCTCCTTCCTGTCGTTGCCTGTGGCAAACTCTGCCAGGTACCGGTGGTAATCTCCCTTCCTGAGCCGGGGAATGACAGAAGCAACATGGTCAGATTTCACATGTGTGCATATACAACAATGGCATCACATTGTGGAAATGTATGAACAAAAGCAGCTATCCAGAATAAAAATCATCTTCTCAGAACTTTTCAGTAGACCTATAGAAGTTTAAGTAACTTAAAGCAACTGGTAAAATGTTTATTTTGAGTGTGTATTGGCAGGAATCATGCGATATAGTATGATACTGGGATTGCAGTATAACTGTATAGTGCTCCTATGAAGCTAGGTGACGATTTGTTTCATCGTCCTGTACTATATTACTTATTTATGCCTAGACGTGTGCTGAATGACTTCCTGTCTTAGTGTACGTTAGGTCGAGTCAAAGGACTGAATATTGGATTGATGACACTGTTTTCTGAGTATAGTTAAAATGGAGTATACTATACTCATATTATACCTATCTACCTGCATCTCTATACCCATCGATAGATATTTATACCCATCTATAGATATCCATGCCTATATATAGATATCTATGCCTATATATAGATATCTATATAGAGATATATGGATTTTTATATGAATAATAGGTTTCATGTTCTTTGTCATAGTTGTTATATTTATAAAGTGATATGTGGGTTGACCATTCTTGATTTTATTTGCCTCTATATGGAATGAAACTTCCTGTCATGCCATGTGGAACAACCATTGTGGGATGAAACTGGCCATCGTTTTCCTCCTTTTGAGACCTTTTTAACCCCACCACATTGATCACTAATTGCAATGTAACTTCATCCATAGCTTGATATTGGTGTGCCAGAAATAAGACAGACGGTTTTCGATCATCTGGGGTTCAACTTCTAGAGCACCTAGCTTTCACCTGGAGTTTACTACTACTTAAAGGAGAGCTTCCCAGTGATCTTCTTTTCTGTCGTTTTTGATTGCTTTTTTGCTGTGCAGGTTTTAAAGCAACCCAAAATAGAAATTAATATTTGCATTTAACTATAAATTGGAAACCAAGGATGCTCTTGAGAATCGACACAGTACTGCAAAGGAAACAAGGCATTGGTCGTCCCCGATAGCAAGGGTAAATCCCCCCATCCTCTGCATTTACAAGCAATCCCTCATGATTGAACTCTTCATATTTTTATGTTTTTTGGGATTTACTTCACATTTAATTTGAACTATTTCAGTACATAAAATATGATATACACAAGATAAAGCTACTTCAGTTGACTCATATGCACCAAATTTGGACTAAATCGTACCGATGGTTGGGAAGTTATGTGTCTTTCATAAAAAAGCTCAACGTAGTGAGTAAAATATGAACTATTAGATTTTCTGCTTTATTGCATTTGTAATTTCATGCACGATGGTCTCATTCTGGTGTTTCACTGAAGAAACCATGGCAAAAAGCTGCAGGTAAATTATTTTCTGCTGAAGCAAGACTTTACCAGCTGAAGGTATTGTTTATCAAGCACCATACTTAAAAGGAGGAGCAGTATTGTAGAAAACCTTCCTGATATGGTTGTTGAAGTGCAATAAAAAGACTAATGCAGCCTTAAATGGAGTACGACTGTCTGAGTAATTATTAGATTAAACAGAGTCTGAACAAGTAGCCAGCATTACAAACAAGTAGATTGATAAGTAAGAGGAGCTATATTTGACTGTTAACCCTTGAGTGCAAAACAGCCAATGGTGTCTAAAATATTCTTCTGTCATGCTTTATTTATTCAAAACTCGATGATTTGATCTATTTATCTATTAATTTAAGAGAAGTAATGCTTCTTGCACAGGCATAGAATCCTTTTTGGCTTGACGTTTCATGGTTCAGATTAATTTTCAAGGCAGACAATGAGTTTCTGAGAGGAACCAAGTTCTGACAGGCCCACAGAAACACCGGGAGGAGCAGGGTCCATCGTCATCCCTCCTCAGCAACGAGACATAAACATTGCAGATATTTTAGTCGAATATTGAAAAAACAAAAAAGGAAAAAAGAAAAAAGTTTTAACTGGAAAATAGGGAATAGGTAGTCTTAGTACAGCACATTTATGCCCAACCTTCTGACTTTTTTACTAAAATACTTGTGTATATGTACAGCCATCTCAACAATAGTTGAGTATTAAGCACATAAAATCTCCACCTTTGCTTCAGATGACAGGCTTCCTGTGATTAATATATAATTACGTAGTAAAGGATCCACTCACTAACCCACTCCAAGAGACAGACTTACAATAACAGTGGACAAAGTCATTCTCTCATACATCTCTACGAGACATCAAGAAAATCATGTTCTATTTCAAGTTGTGAAGTATTGGACTATTTACAATGTTGTTCTGTCTAAAATGTAAACATTCATCAGATACGTACATTTTGTAATAGAAAACCTTTGACTCTCCCAAGACTGCAGCTCCGATGAGGTGCTTGTCCAGTACATCCAGAATGTCGTTGCAGATTGATTTCAACTCCTTCTCAACCTGCAGACCAAAACACACACAAACACACTGCTGGCACTGGTCTGTTTTTGAACACAAAATCTTGTAAGCAGGTGTGTCAGAACTCTAATTTGAATAACAACTAGATAACGTGTCCAAGGACAAAGATGCCCCACGCCAGTCCAAGTTTTGAATTTAGGCTGATATGGATTGACCATGAAAACAGAGACCTAAGAACGCAAGTTCAAATATGCCTAAAAATGTGTGTGAAATGAACATATTTAAGTGGCCCCAGAAGGCAGGTGAAAAACTTCACGGGTCAGGTCAAATGGGTCAAAAGTGAATATGCAAATTGAGTAAATAAAGAGATGCAAATCTATATCATCTCAATAAAGTACAGAAGGGTACCTTAACCAGTCTAACAGCAAAATGCTAAAACTTCAGAAATGGAAAAATTGTTGTCACTTTATCGTCCTCCTAGGTGCACGCAAACACAGCAAATCAGGGTGGAGTCCAGAATGGACTCCACCCTGATTGTCCCGCAATTGTCCCAGTTCAACCCCCCACCCCAAGTTTCTCTAAATCCTGTGGGAAACACTGTAATTAAACATTTTGTTATTATTACTTTTTAGCTAATTTTCATCCGTCATGTTTTTGCCATTTATTAATTATCATTATGAGCACCAATCCATTAATAATTACAACATACAAAGCCTGAGGCCCCTCGATGACAAAGATCTTCATTCACTCAAGCCATTGGATTTCAGCAGATTAACATTTGAATCTTAAAGTGCCGCACGTAACGATTATATGAATAACTTTCCATGTGTTGGCAAAAAATCTCTGCAAGGATGCTTAAGTGTTGTGGAAGTGCAGTACAAGTAAGGTCTGCAGGAGTAGAATTAAGTCATCAAATATCTCTCGTTACTGAAGGACGTCCCTGCCACCAGGGACTGAATTGGGTCTATTGCAGAGAAGTGATGGTTTCTGCCTGCCTCATGATTCGAGCCAGAAACTATTTCCTCTTGGAATGGAGAATCCACTGGAGGAGAGCTTATTAAGTCCTGCGAAAAATCTTGCTGACTGCGTATGAAAACTAGACGGCACCGAGGGAGTCGAGACTCCATGATGTCCTACTCTGCCTTTGATTGGCTTTGCATGATGAGAACGTTTCTCTAAGTAGCCTCTCAGACACCAACTTACGGTAAAAACTCATGGTTATACTGACCCATTCTAGAGCAGAGTAAGGTGGATCAAGGCTACTCCATAGTATTATTCCTATTAAAAAACAAATACTGGATCCATACAATCTTAAAGATGAGCCTCAATCTAATCAACCCTGCCCATATATATATAATAAATATCTATCTATCTATCTATATATATATATATATATGAAAATAAATATCTATATATATTTACTGTATAAACTACATTGGCTTTAAAACTGTGGTGATTACCTTTGCTCTACTTTTCACCAAAGCCAAGTGGAAGCAGGATAGTTTATGGTCTCAACATTAACAGAATATTGTTAATGTTGTGTTGTAATCTGTTCAAAAGGAGCAGCAGCTATGATTTTGTGCCACCAAATCATTTTCTTGGAGATTTTCTCTTTAAGGGTCACCAAAGTAGATCATTTGTTTCCATCTCGCACTTTACCCTGTCACAAATTAATCTGCTCCGAAAAACTAGGCCGACATCGTTGTTGCCGACGGCAGGGGTTTATCCCTGAAAAGCCCCCTCTTAATAATAATGTCAAACAGTCCATATTGACTTTAACTATTTCTATGAAGTCATGATTTGCTCGAAGAAAATATCCCGTAGCGACTCAATAAAGATAAATACAGTTACCCATTTTTTCCTCAGTTATAAAAAAGTCAGATTTCCGTTTGTCAGTAGATATGCGCTAAATTTAGACAGATTTAGAATTTTGGTTGGAACATAAAAAAGGGAAAATAATTCTTTTTTTTGCAAAAAAAAAAAAAAAAAAAAAAGAGCCCCCCTAGTGAGTGAAATCTGAGCAATAGCAGTAAAAGATGACAAAAGCAATTGCGGCCCCAAAACCTTTGGAGCTAAAGCTCCTCCTAGTAGTCACAGTATGCAACCAACCTTTCTCAAAAATCAATCCAGTTCTTTCTCGCACAAAGGTCTATGATGGTATCAAATTTGAAAATCATCCATGAAAAAGTTTTTGAGTTACCGCGTCAACTACAAGATCTGCAGCAGACGCCGAGGCAATGACAAGGAGGAATACCCCCGACTTTTCTGAGATATAATAAGGGGAACACTTGATCATTAAAATATAACACCACTTCAGTTAAACTTCTGGGAAATGGAGTCCAGTTAGGAAGTATAAGTTAATTAATTTCCCCTGCTTTAGTGCAAACAAAAGTGATCGTTGACTTGCAACCAGTTGTTCTGTCTGGCAAATGTAAAAAGCGGGAAATAAAACTCCACTCATGCTATTAAAAACGCAATAAACCAACTAAAAATCCCTGTTTACAGATAATCAATTCCATTTAATTTATTGATAAGGTCAAAATTTGGCTCAGTTACTTTAGAATTTTTTCAAAAAAACTTGGCACTATATTGCCTTAATATTTCTGGGGTTTCATGATCAAAATTTAGCAGCTGAAAAACTAATAAGATGAACTCTAACATTGTTTTAAATCATAATTGACTCAAGTGCGCATTTGGGTTTGTAAGAGTGTCTGACCGTTCTCCTGTAATCTCGGATCATCTTTAGTTTGTCTTCTCCTCCTTTGCTCTCTTCTTTCTGTTCGAGGCTGCTGATTATCCTCCAGGAGGCTCTTCTGGCTCCGATCACGTTCTTGTAGGCTACCGAAAGCAGGTTTCTCTCCTCCACTGTGAGCTCAGCGTCCATACTGGCCACCATCTTCATCGATGCCACCATTTCTGAGAAACACAGAGGGACGAAGAACATAAGGCGGCGTTTCTTAAATCCAACACTGAATTCTGCACAAGAACAGGCGTTAGCGATGCTGCATATGATTAGAGCTTTTTAATGGAGCAGCACCGAGTGGAATTTCTTGGCCGATCACCGACCGAAAAGAAAAATAACTGGAATCAGCAAAAATCTGTATCGGCCGGTCAGACTTTATAAAAATTGGTGATCGGCCAACAAATTGCAATGGGTGCACCTCTATAAATAATCACAAACAGTCCTTATTTACTTGACTTAACTATTACTATGAATCAATGGTTATAACTAATAAACATGCTCCAAGTTCGTATAGTGACTCAAACATTTTTTTTTTTTGAGCTCAGCGATAAAATAAGAGACTTCAAACCGAGTGGGGCACACACCCTCTCCACACACTTTGCTTTGTTGCATTATTTTTCTTTATTGCTGCACATCAGAATTAAAATCATACCAATGAATATGTTTTAGTGCTTACTTTTGTTTTTTAAGGTCAATTAAATACAAAGTAGCACCACAGCAGTAAGGAGCTAATTTCCAATAATAAAAGATCATCATGCTGAAACTGCTATTATTGTATTCCCGAACATATTTGGGGGTGGATTTATCTCAGTGGTTAGAGCGGTCGTCACACATCCGAGGCACCAGGGTTAGACACCCATCCCCTGACGCAACATGCCATGGGTCCATGAGCAAGACCCTGAAATCTCAGCTCCCCGGGAGCTTCACAGGGGCCACCCACTGCTCCCTCAGGGATGGGTTAAATGTAGAGATAAATTTCAATGTATGTATGTACAGTGTAACGTGATAAATCAAATATTATTATTATTAGATCATATCAAGAGCACCGTGGACAAGGTTTTCTCAGAAAACGTTTTTCAATACTTTAATGAACACAAAATAAAATACAATAACTTTCACCGGGAAAATGAAACCATAACTCAGCATTGTTCAAAACTACTAGAGGTAAGTGTGACAATGTTTCTGTATTGTTGGTTATTCAAAACTGAGTCCTCTTCATATTATTGACCATTTAAGGGAAAAGGGACACATAAACTGATTTCCTTAATCGAAATTAATAATAATAATAATAATACATTTAATTTATAATGCACTTTACATTTGGATCAAATCTCAAAGTGCTAATTAAGGCCATTTTCTTTCCATTAACAAACAATTTCAAACCACAGCACAGTGCTCTGAAAGGTTTCCATCATCCTCAATGCATTAACGGCGAGGCTGGGCCACTGCCCCACTACATACTCCTCTAATGTAGGAATGAGCCACCTACTGTGAAAATTGAACCAGGACACTGGGTTCAATTTTGGTTCACCAGGACACTGATTATTCAGTCTGGTGAAACCGATTAAAGCAATACGACACTGCATTGAGGAAGCTACTTACAAGGACAACGAGGTGCTTCCCTGGTATTTTAACATGTAACAGACAATGCAGTGGCCGGGGGGCTGTTTAATCAAATAAGGAGTAACTTGCAGAAGTACACAGACCTAGATATATTAAACTGGTTCTGCGGTTTGTATGTTTCATTGAATTTCTGGATAAACCTTGGAACACATGAGACGACACTTATGCACAATCTAAAAGATTACTCACACCTTCCAAGCAAAAACCGACCCCTGGAGGTAAGAGAAACTTGTCAATCATTGGCTGCTTTAACAGGTCAGGTCATTATCTGCAGAGGCCAAAAGCAGGACTCTAGGCTTCAGGCCGCTGAAACCCGATACAGCAGGATTGCTGGCCAGGAGGTGAACTATACTGCTTTGATCACTTTACCTTCCAACCCAGCTCAGTACACAAACTGAATGACCTCCCTTTTTCATAGCAATACAAGCGCTTCAGACCATCCGAAAGGCCTCTAGCAGAAATACACAGCGGTCTCAGAAGGAGGTATGTCCGATTCCTTTCATGGGTTCTAAATTATAATTATTTGAGCAATATATCTCCATCCTTAATGGACATAAATGTATTGTATTCTGTGTGAAGCCAAAGAACACTTTCACGTCTTGAACTTACTCCCACATCAGTTTTTAACAAACACATCAAGACAACACCATATAATCTGTTTTAGCCTCTGCTCTGGTTACCAATTGATTTTAGAATTGATTTTAAGATCTTAATGGTTACTTTAAAAGCACTCCATTGCTTAACTTCCAACTACATCACTGAGCTGCTCAAACCTTATGAGCCTGGCTCAGTCTCAGATTTTCAGACATGCCTCTGCAGGCTGTTCCAGAATCCTGCATCAGGACATAAGGTGACTTTTTTTTTTTCATCAGTGCCCCGTGGCTCTAAAACTCCCTGCTTGAAGAGCTACGGTTTGCAGATTCAGTTACATCTTTAAAAAAGAATTTAAAAACACACTTTTTCTAGAAAACCCTTTGGTAATCTAAACACACCCATTGCCAATGGTCTCAACTGGTTTATGAGATTATTTATGACCATTGCTGTCAATAGTTGGCATCTTTTAATTCTGTGTTTATCCTGTAAAGCACTTGTAACTTATTTTTTATAGAACTTTTCAAAACAAAGATCATTATTATAAAACACTTAACACATACATTTATATAATGGCCATCGGTTTCATTACTGCATTGTTCCTGCAAAACAAGGAGTATAATTTATGACTGGCAGATGGCTTAAAATACAACTACACCCATGTGCCTCATCAAGGAAGAAGCAAATTCAAAACACAGCGAGCACAAAACCCCAACCCATAGTTATTGAATCAACCCCCAACCAGGAATGTTACGTAAAATTACTCTTCTCAACACCATGAATTTGATCTTCCATCCATTGATATTACAAAAAACAAGTTTTTTGTTTTTTTTACTCCTTCAAATTCTCACTGGTTAGTATCAGGAACATCATCCGAGGTCAAAGCAGCTCTCTGTGGCTCCAGCCCAGCTTCACCTTGGTTCTTATTTGACTGGAATATTACTACTGGCCTCTTTTGCCTCTACTCTCCTGCTATCCCTGGACTCAAAGCTGGTAAAGCTGTGTTCATACGGGACGGACAGATCGCAGATTGTGTGTTATTCGCCTCGTTAGTCTGAGTTGAAAATGTTCAACTCAAGCAAGAAATTCACGTGATGCCGAGACAAAAAAAACTTATCAGCATAGAAAGTCTCAAATTTGTTCGGATGTCAATGGGACATTGACGCCAAAATGGAAGATGCTTATCGAAGCTGACAGTTCTGTGAGTGGGGAAAAGATGTAAAGTAAAATGGCAATGTTTCCCCTACCATTATATTAAGGGAGCGCCCCTAACACCTCCCTATCGCCCCTAACCTAGCTAGCACGCACGCACACACCAGCGGACCGAGAGCGTGCTTCGGAAAACAGGTTGAACTCAAAAAAAATCTTTAACAATTTTCCTTTCTGAGGCACTTCATACACATCTCACTACATGCCAATGCTGTTGTGATGCACATCGTGCCTGCTCTTGTGTCATAAATTCAAGGATCCATTTTGGAATAGTTGCCTTTAAGTAGAGTCTACAACAATGCTCATTGCAAGAAAAGGCAGACCGATAACATTTTCAAATATCGGTCTAAAAAGCAAAATACTCTGCCAGTAAATGGCCACCCTTCTAAATCTGCACCTAGTTTATTTTTGTGGCCAGCTGTTCACACCTGACCTCTAAAATTGGCTGCAATCACAAAAGACATCATGTTCAAAGTGGGCCTGTCGCGCATTTATTGAGCCTCACGCATTTACATTTTCTAACTCTGAGCCAACAATAGAGTATCATCTGTTTGAATGCACGAATCGTCTGGATCAGGGGAGGGACTTTTTCATGACAATTTAAGTGTGCACTTAAACGTCTAGACGACGTAATCTTACACATGTAGAATAATTCGTAATAATAAGCGCTCAGGAGTTCAAGCACACATCATGTTAATACTGTGGTTTTACCCTGTCCAGCCAATGATAGTCAGAGCCTGCAGAGCAGTATGAAAGCACACGGAGCAAAAATAAGTCTTAGCCAGAGGAGCTTGTACATAAAAAAAAAAAAGGCATTAATTTGGACACATTTTAACTAAAATCGAATGTGACATGGGAAAAAAGTCAAAGCAAACACTCAAGTAAACAATTTCAATGTCCAGATATAACACCATCCTGCATTTCATCACTTGCAGTATATTCCCACTGTTGAGTATTAAGAATCCATGGCTTAAAAGAAGATAGCAAGACAAACAACCCCCTAAGTGCTTCCAGGGTGCAACGATTGCTAACGGAATTGCCACACAATATGCATAGGATTCAAACTGTGGAATGAAATAACAGACCATTACAAATGATATTACTCCCATGGTAACTGTAAGATTGGGTTTGAAACCCTCACAAAATGTATAAGGCGATCCCAAAAATGTTTTTTTATTTTTTATTTAAATCTTACGCCCAACATGTAGAAGAGATGTCGTGACAAATTAACTCCTCCACTAAAATCTGTTTAGCAGCTACGTCTTATCTCTGGTCAGAGAGGACGATGGAGCCAAACATTGGCTATTTTAGCAAAAAACCTTTGCAACAAATGCCTTTTGACAAGATCTTGTCCAATGATACCACAACAGAAATTATTGTAATTCACATGAATGTGAACCTTTTCATATTTATGTTGTTCAATATATTCATAATACAGCCCTTGACCAAAACATTTAAAGGCCCTGTATGAAAACAAATAAACGTTCATCTTTTATAATCAAGAAAAAAAAGTGATTAAGTCAAAATACCTCAGTCCGAGATGCATGTTAAAATATCACATTAATATGCATTACCCCCACTGTTTCGCTTTGTAAACAAACATAAGCAGTCTAGAGAAAGGGCATTGCCGCAAATCCTGTTGCAAGACCTCTGTAAAAATTGTATCCTCAATATTTACCTAAATAATAGTGATTAATAATAATAATAATAATAATAATACATTTAATTTATAATGCACTTTACATTTGGATCAAATCTCAAAGTGCTACAAAGCAAAAGCAGATAAAAGCATTAATAAAAAATAAAAAATAAAATAACTATAAAAGCCTTACCAAAAAGCAGCAATGTCAATTATGGTTATAGGTTCTGCTAAAAAGGAAAGTTTTAAGTCCTTAACATGATTACCATGTTGGAAATAATTACACCGCCTCAACTGACTATTATTGTAAAACAAGTATCCTTGTACAAACAACTAAATAAAGTTAGGTTTGATTACATTAATTCCAGGCAACTGACAAGAAAAAGTTCAGTTCTAGGCTGAAATTGTTGCTCAGCAACCAATCACATAGCAGTACATGTCGTTGTCCCGCCTACTCTTTCCACAATTGGTGCTACATTTATCAATCAATACACACGCCACTGCGCAGGCGCAATACGATGCTGGCCTCATGAGCTGAGAATGGCTATACCAAACCTCATAGGTACTTCTACGTAATATACAGTTTCAAATAACAGTAAGTCCATGTATGAAATTTAGCACGAGTCATTTAATACATCATTTGATATACAGCCACGCTTAAATTCGGCATTAACGAAGACATGATAAGTAAACATTAATCTTTACTTTTTGGACTTTAACTGGTTGGCTAGGACGGTTCCATATTTCTTCTTCAGTCCGTGCGTTAGCATTAGCTGCTACCACACCATGTTCACGTAGCCTTTTGTACCTCTTGGTGGACTGGATACTGATTAAATAAGGCACAAGTCACGTTGGATAGGGTGTGGACATATACTGCATAATTATTTATATTCAATAGGTTATTCCGTGCAGAGATGAAAAGGGCTTGCTAGCCGTTTAGGTATCTAGTGAGTGCTAACTCACTCTAGCAGGGGACTAGTTAGCCTAAACATAATTAGCCCAATTTTAACCCCACAAAGACGGATTAGACGTATCATCCAACAAAACGTTATTTCCACAATATCTAATACCGTTATTTCAGACATTTACTGATTCATTCTGCTAAAGAAATCTCCGCCATTTTGTTTCTCACTCAACAGATCCATGTGAAGTCTTCACCTGCGTCTCCGAGCCCCCTAGGCAGGGAGACATAGAGGGGAGTGGAGCCAGGCATTCTGCAATGGCCGCTACCAAGTTATTCGGTTATTCCTTACCGTCATATCTCTCCGCTTGTTCGGCCAGTTTTGCCTGATATACTAGGTCCTCTCTCTCTGCCATGGTGCTCGAGTACTGGGACTGTTCGTGGCGTCCCGGTGCGAAGGAGAAGATAATCAGCTGCTTGGCGATTCCTGGTGGTGAATCAGCAACAGCGCTGTCGCTCCGCTTAACCGAAGACCCACCGGTTCCACTGATTTTTTTCGTAAGGATGGTGAAGTCATGCCCCGCCTCATTCTGCTTCTGATTGGTTTGAAATGTTGTGTAGGTTGAGTAATTGTAGCTGATAGAAATGTGATTGGCTGGAGGTACCGTCTGACTAAATGGGTAAGCCAATTAGATATAGTATAGGGTGGGTCATACCTTTACCATCCTTGGGAAAAATATCGCCACCGGTACCTCATCCGGGAAATCCACGCAGTGTTCAACTACGCCTACACCCTCGTGCCAAATCCCGAAATAAACCATTCTCTTACATTACCCCGTATATCTTTTTAAGATTAATAAATCCGCTCACAAGTGATTTTTCAAAACATTTCAGTTTTAATATATTTCTCTTTATTCAGTTGTAACTCTTCATCTTCAATTTTAAGCATCCATATATATACATGTTTATATACATATATGTTTATATATATATACATACATACATATATATATATATTAATATATACCAATAATGTCTTTACAAATATTGAGTTTAGCGTTAGATCTTCTAACAATGCGCCAGTCATTTTTATTATGTTGGAAAATTTCCTCAGCAAGCATGTAATTCTAAATCAGGAATTACTTTGCAAATTATACATGCTTGAGTGATCATTTCCTTATTTCCTATTAAGTTAAACATTTTATGGATAATGTCTATTCTTTTTTTTAAGTTATAATCCCATATATTATCAATAATAATAATAATACATTTAATTTATAGTGCACTTTACGTTTGGATCAATTTGGATATTGAATTTTGTTGCAGAAGAACTTAACATTCCAAATGCTCCCATACCATATTAGACATAAAACGTAGATTGTTATACTCATATGTAAGGATATCCTGCAAGACTAGTGTCTTCCAAAACAAACTAAATTTACATAACACTATAGTCTTACAAATAATGAGTGAAATTCTAGACTATACTTATACAGTATAAGGTGAAAAAATTTCCCCTTGTGAAATGCATTCTTTAGTCCCTATGCCACTTAAAACTTACCGTCTGATAGCTTTGCTCTTTAACTACGTTGTTCTTGTAGGCCATCAACCAAAAATATCTTCCGGTACTTTTATGAAGAAGTAAAATGTTCTGTAACTGATGCATGGAGAAAGAGAAACCTGACCTGAAATTTTATGTAAGAAATCAAGTGTGTGAAGATCAGCACACTGCAAATCAACAAACATGAACACCAAACACATGTATGGATATAGTGATGTAATCTCAAAACGGACAATCTGGTAAAAATTTATTGACTAGGTATGTTAACACGTTACATGCTACAAAAAATAAAAGGGACATTTCTTAACTTCAAGCAATATATTTTCTTAACACTTGGACATTTTGCATACTTTAAAAAATAAAATAAAATCCCATTTTTGCTTGTTCCAGTCCTCTCTTCAAAGTCAGGGTGAAATGTCAGAAAAACCAAAAATACATTAGTAAGAAAAACATTATTTGGCATGGAAACTTAGTGTTTTTCTTGTGCTGTAGAGGAGATAAGGTGCACATTGTAGGGGGAGTTTAAAAAAAAACAAAAAAAATTGTAAGTATTTGTTTGTCTTGAAAGACCTGTTGTGACCCAATGTTTTAAAATGACTTGACATGAGAGTATTTTCTCTCGAACGTCTGATTGTGATACAATGCATTAATTCGATTATGCATAAAGGCATTACAACAAAATAGAAAAATAGTCTTAATAAACTTTAAAAAAAAAAAAGTGGTACCAATACAGAAAGGACAAGCCAGTCTGTTAATTGCAACTCTTTTCAATTCAAAAACGTTATAACCATGTCTAACCAAAATAATGTAAAAATCATATTTCACATTTTCGGTTAGTTTGTCATTTAAAGATCTTAAAACACATGAAGTAATTCTGTATTATGAGACACATCTATAACAGATTTTAGTTCCTTTTTTAAAGCATTATGCTTTCCAAAACAAATTTGAAGCAGCACACCCCGACTATTAGGACAGCGGTCACCAACAGTCATTTAGTGTTAATGTGTCACCTATACACCCGTGTGAGTCCTCCACAGGTTCACTGCTAACCGTCAACAACTTAGTTACACATCGCCGACTTTCACTCGCTAAATACGCGTTCTCCTTACCCAGAAACATAAAATAAGGAAGGTCAGAACTATTGCATGTGTTTATTTATACATAAAGGGCAGCATGTAATCCACAGAGGTGGGTCATGAACTCAAAAATAACACAGTGATTAAAAACATGGCATTAATGTTGCATATAAAAAAATAATTTCCTTAAATTTGAATAGTCTGTGTAGATTCTCATTCATCCAGGTCAGAGAGATCAATCGTCGGCCCAAAACTCTCTGTGTATCAACACTTACTGGAGGTATAAAATCCCAGACTCCCCACCAGGCAGTTACAACTGAAGAAGCCTCTTGGATGAGAGGCGAAACGTCCTCAAGCCAAAACAGAAGTTCAGTTGTTTTGGATTCAAACCTCATGGATCAAATTTTAAATCCCAATAATAAAAAAAAAAAATGGAGGGGAAAATCTAAAAATTCATACTTTGTAAACTCAGAACGGTTTCTTTTTTGGGAGTTCAGGGCATGGAAAATGCATTAAAAAAGTATTCGTAGTATGTAGACAAACTTCAGGCAGCATACACATTTAGAAATAAATCTGCACTCTTTTCCATTCGTTTAGATTCATAGACCCCCCCCCAGTTTTCTGTAAATGGACAAAAGAAACACACCGTTAACAGTTTTTGCTCCACTTGTCTTAAGATACGGCATTGAAAAGAACAGCAGGAGGAAACAAATTCACCAAAAATCAAAAATGCATTTGCAAATTCTCAAACAACAGTCATTTAAAGCACATGGAAACCAAAGTGGTTTTGATTGCATCTGTAATCTAGATACAAAAACCTTTTTTGATAGCCTCAAGCTTCAAATTCTGCCTGATATATCCTGATGTCTGCACCTCTTTATTTTAACACGGTTGGAATGATTCTTGTGCATAGACATTTGGGAGGGAGGAAAGAAAAAAAGTGTCAGATCTACGTTAACATTTTGGGAGTGCATTTTATCCATTTACAACACTAACTGAGGTTGATGCTTCAGGCCAGTTCCTACGGACACTCATCTTTTCCAACGAGGTGAGGTAGAGAGGATCTAACTCTGCAGATCGTCCCGGTGACTGACAAAAAAGTTACTTGTATTTGCATCTGGATTTCGTCACCAAGCCCGTTCAGACTGTAGCTTAGAAATACAGGAAGCATCCGTTGCATTTGTGTGTCATGGAAAAGTTGATGCAGGCAACCGTATTTTAGAGGAGTTAAGACTACGACCACAGGATTATCGGTAGTTAGAACTCAGCATTATGACTGGCAAAAGTTATACAATCATTTGAAAGCCGCTTAATTTTGTTACCCGAAGTAAATATTTCCTAAATTAAGACAGTTTTATAGCTTATTTTCATGATGCTCAATGGGCCTGTGTGTGTTTAAAAATAGTTGGTGTATTCCATGTGGAAAAAAACTCATGAGAAACTATAAACCAACAGAAAGCGACCATGAAAGTGGCATTCTTTTAACCACTGATGCATAAAAAGAACCAGACCTTTAGGCTTTTTTTTATGACAAGGTCATAAAAAGCCTAAAATAAAACTCAATAATCTTTTATCTCTCATCTTTTTGAGTCGGCTTCAGTAGAACAAATTCTCCCTTTGTCTCGTCAGATTGCTCAGTTTGTTCTTTCAGCTTTGTTTGCACCGAGTAGTGTTTAAAAAAAAAAGAAGTAGAGGAGCATACAACACTGGAACATTTTCAGGTAGCAAAAAAAAAAAAAAAAAAAGCACAAGAAAATCAAACATAAGAATATTTAGCATGTAATGTGTGTGTATATATAGTCAATTCTATCATAGTATTTTCCACTTTGAATACAAAAGAAAAAAGAGGAATTGGTTTTGTAGTGTGGATGTTCTCCACGGGATATCAGGGAGTCTTTTCTCATTTCATAGTCTCTTGGATTCACGCTTCCGTCAGAAGAGTCCGAGTGTTTTTGTCTCCTGCGTGCAATCAATTCATTTCCCTTCTGACCGCGAGTAAAAGGGTTTGTGCGGGGAGAACACCGACACGAGAGGGAAACTTGGATACTGAGCTGGAGGTGTGTAAACTTGGATTTTGGTGACTGGCACCGGATGTACTTTTGGACTGAATAGGATCTTTTATTCAATATTTAAAACGGAGAATTTGTTTCCTGGCGCTTCCTGCAGTCACCGCGTACGCTAGTTGATCATTTAAGGCTCGATGTCTAACTGCTCTTAGGTTGCTTTCACACCTGTAGTTTGGTTTCCTTGATCTGTATGACAGAGTTGTCTGTTGGTGCTGATCTACTTCCTGTACAGACTGACTTCTTATCAGGCGGGCAAAAAGATGTCAACACTAAACAATACGGGTGGAAAACAACCTCACTGGTTGTAGCCGTCATCCTCTACTAGAGCTGGGCTACAAATCCTGAGATTTACATCCCAGTTACACTTTTACCTTGATTATGCTAAATACAGGGTTTATTTTAATGCTTTAGTTTTTACACCCCCGCCCCCAAAACTAGGAACCAAAATTTTATCATATATTACTATTACCTGCATGTGTTTTCGTTTAAGTTGCATCTCAAGGAAAGAACACATTTAATGTTGGCAATATATACGACATTTATGGTACATTATGGACTGTGTTTTTTACAGGGGGGAGGCGGTGATACAAATGAGGGGTTTGACGCATCTCATCCAGTGTTACCACTGCCAAATAACTTTAGCTTCAATCAGTAGGCCTTTCACAATTACTACATAATCATCTGTATGCAAGTCCTTGCAGTGAGGATCGCTTTTTGTCATTTGTGTAAAACGGTTTGAGGTAACAGAAATATCATATTTCGTGTTGCTAGGGCAAGGGATGTCTGGAAATCCCTTCTTAGACTGCTGCCACGGCGACCCGACCCCGGGTGAGCAGAAGAAAATGGATGGATGGATTGTCATATTTCATGATTTTACAAGATGTTTTCCACTGTTCGATGGTGGACTGGTATCAATGATGTCATCTGGTCTCCCTTTTTTCCACCCAGTGGAAAATGATCTTTGCCACACTGGGTGTGGGTGTGTGTGTGTGTGTGTATGTGTGTATCTTTGGGTGTGGCAAAAATCATGGATCATTAAGACACAAAGTCAAACATCGCTGTGGACACATTTGGGTTATAACCAAATAGAATCAAAGCGCCTGCAATGTCGAAGGAGCCTAGTTGCTGATTTTGGTTATAAGAAGGTTGTAATTAACCTCTGGCACCACAAATCTCTAGGTCTAGATAGACAACGGTGTTAGATGCTATAATGGTGGGACAATATAGACCGAAGACAATTGTTCCCTTAATCCACAAATAATTTGTGTGACAATTATCAGCTGAAATTTCATGATCTATCAGAACTGCCTATGATTTACTGCCAGATGATAACTGGACTCACAGAACAGGGTACATCTACATTTTACTATAGGGACATCTACATGTCCTGAGGTTGTCACCGAATATTTCTGGTCCTCATATCTGGTAGTTTATGCAACACGGCCAGATTGAATGTCGAGCATCAGAGGAAGGTAGAAAATGGGGAACGTGATATTTATTGCCATATCGTCCACATCGCTTTGTTTTCACCTCTAACATTAGTCGGACATGGCGGCAGAACGGGACAGAGCATTGGTGTAAGTTGTTAAGAATAGTGAGAGGTTCCGAATGTCCATTTCCGTTATTTTTGGCTGCACTGTCCTGCATTAATCGGAACTAAGCAGATCTGAATTCGGAGAGCCCAAAATGCTGGTTTAGAAATGAACAGTTGTCAGCGTTATAAGTCGTGATGGCACCTTTACAAAGGTTCTTACAAATAAATCTCTGTAGGTAGAAACGTGGTGAAAATGAGGCACCTTGAGCTGCTGTAACATTAAATAGGATATTTAAGTGTCTCTTCGAGTTTCAGTCACTTTCTAGTGAAAAACTGATCAAATTCATGAGGCCACGCCTCTGATTTCACTCGTTTTGATCGTGGTCGTTGTAATCTCTTCTCTTGACTCAGGAAGGCGAACTGTTTCCCTCTGCTTTTAGTCATTGGGGTTTACCACGCAGTACTTGAAGCAGACAAAAATGGGCAAACATTCATAATTGAATGAGCTTGACCAAGGCCAAATTGTGACGGCTACAACAGATCATCACCAAAACTACAGGTGTTGTGGGTGCATGCCAGTCTGCTGTGGTTAGAACCTGAAGTGGTCTAAGGAAGGACACCTGGCGAACCAGCGATATCGTCCAGAAACTCACGGAAGCAAGTGAGGAGCGAAGGCTTGTCTGCGTTGTCTAATGCCTCACATAAGCCCCTGCTAGCAACGGGCCTTTAAAGTATTTCGCATGTAGTTTTAATATTATGGCCGACGGGGGTACAGAAGAGGCTTTTAATGAAGATTTAATGATCAAACCTAAGTAGGATCAACTCTGTGTTCCCTGATTTGCTTTCACATGACATACGAACCACTCCAGAGTAAGCTTGAACCAAAAACATTGAAAGCACCCAAAGCTGCGTCTTATTTCTTCAGTGAACGATATATTTAAAATGGAGTAATTCATTTGTCTTGTTTTAGGAAGGTGAACACTTTACCTCTGCTATTAGTCGTGCAGCTTTTAACGCTCTACTGCATGCACAGGCATGGAACCATTTATCTATCTTCCCATGCGATTCAGCGTCAAACAACAAAAGAAGTGTGTTCGTATAAAATGCAGCATTAATGAATATCAAACGATAGAGGCTGCTATCTGAATACGAGGAATAATTGACTGCAGGTTTGTATGAGGCTGTAGTCGAGGAGGAAGAGAACAGTGTGTATTTATGATGGCTTTCATAAGGAAGATACAGGCAACGTCGTCAGTCTGATCTTGGCGAAAACTTCAAAACAACTCAAGATCACCCGGCATCACTTGCGCTGGCGTGATCACAGGAGCGCTTATAGCTCATAGGTTCATAAACTGTGTGCTTGTATAAATCTGGGTTTTTCCGGAGCATGGCAAAAATGACCAGTGGAGACGGGATGAGCTTTTAGCTGCTGAGGTGTCAGGAGCGCCTGTGGTTCTCAACTCTCATCCTCAGTCTGGGCTTGTTCCAACAGTCGGACGTGGGTGAAGGGAAAGTGGCCTCGTTTGCCCTTGCACTCACCCTCCCACTGGCCGTTCACGTTGGTCTTGGTCACTTTAACCATGTCTCCCACCTGACAAATGACAAAAAAAAAAGGATAAATGCTGGGACACAATACAAACACACACACTCTCTGTTCCACATTAATAGGCATGATCGGGTTATGCAACTTCCGTCTGTCGATGCAAGCTCAATATCGGACTCAAATTTTGTAAAGCCCATAGGAGAAAAAACAATGTTGGTACCTGTTACCTAAACTGATGAAAACGTAAATGTTATTGTTTAGGGTCAATGCGTTGTTTCAAAAAATGATTTCAGGTAGGAGAGATGCTGAAGTTGTATTATTTTCAGCCGTAAAAATTTTATATATATTATATATATATATTTGGACTGAATCGGACCAACAGTTGTGGAATGATGTCTCAAAAACTGTGATTTAAAACATACCTCCCTGTAGTGCGTGTATTTATATATATATATATATATATATATATATATATATATATAAAAAAAGATTATGATCTTAAGGAAAGCCGGGCCGTCTGACGGCGTCAGTCCTTTGTCTTTGGTCGTGCAGTCTATGGAGGATTGCGAGGGCTGATTAGCAGCTCCTGGACAATGACGGGACGAACGGATGTTTTTCTGGCATGTCAGAAATTTTGGCAGGATCTAAACCCAATCTGCTTACGCCAGCGCCTTTTTTTCTCTCACCGCACCCGCGAGAAGTGGCTGAGCCTCTAAGTTGCCATGGCGACACGACGCGTTGTGTGGATAATAGGAAGTAGTCATGAAGTACACAAAGTCCAGTTTGTGGTAGGTGGCAACTGAACAGCAAGGACAAATAGGAAAGGTTCACAGTAGTCATAGCGGTGCTTGCTATCAAGTTAACACTCAATACAGTCAAACGTAGTTCGCATATCTCTAATGCTCTCTGCAGAATAGACCAGTTATACTATCCCCGGTGTTCTAGATGCCACGTTCTAGACTCCAGATACGTCTGCACCTTTTTTTAAAAAGGGGCTTCGGCATACATGATAGAAAAAAAAGACCCGCACAGTCATACAGTCTGAGCTTTTATGTCTTGCGCGAGGATCTGACCAAACCGTTTGAGCAGTAAAGGATTTCTTTCGTTTCATGTTATGTTTAAAAAAAAACTAAAAAAAAAAAAACTTTTTGACAAATATGTAAGACTTGACACCAGATTCTGGTGTCGCTCCGCAAACCAATGTCACCTCCAGATTTCACCTCTTTCACAACACGATGCAGTTGCGGTGTTTAATTAGGAGTAAACAAACAAAGGCATCTTAGGGAAGAGTCTTCTATGCAGCACTGCTGTATCAGATAGGGGTCGTAAATGTTTTCTTTGACTGGAAAAAAACAGCCACAAATACCGGTCACTACATTCACCCAGTACATCTGTTACTACATCCGCTGTTCTTTCTGAGGCACATCAAATTGGACCTCCCCCCCCGCCCCCAACCGTTCCACCACCACTGCGTTTATACAGAAGGCAGGGGCGGTATGAAGGCACACCAAGCAGCTGCTTGAAGAGACTTATTTTAGAAGCTAGAAAAGGGTGAGATAGGGGTTAAGGGGAGTTGAGGATACACCAAGGATGTTGTAATTCCATCGTTCATTTATAACGAGATCTAATTTTAAAAAAGCTATGGTGGGTTACACAAATATATTGTGACCTAATTTAACAGCCAGAAAAGTAAGTAAACAGTGGAATGTCATGTAGTCTGCTTCATCTCACATAGAAACATGCATAAACGCCATCCTGCACTCTTGTTTCTTCAAACAATATCACAGCGCCTGAGTTTCTCCAAGTCTCAAACAACAACTGACACCTGAGGAATTCAAATGCTCAAAGTTGGTAGCAAACCAGAACTTAACTAACGGTAGAGTTATAAGTTATTTTTGTCAAGAATATTTCATCTTAAGAAACTACTCTTCTGCAGCCATCTAGTTTAATAGAAATCCACTGTGCGTAATGCTAGGGAGTAGTCCTATCACCGTTATTACATTACCATAATCCTCTGATTAAATTATTGAGCATAATTGTTATAATTGGACCAATTCATAAGTAGGAAAAAAAAAAGAAACATGAAATATCATCACTATCAGGGTTTACTGTGAAAGACAATTAAGCTCTCCCAAAGCTTAACTTTTTAATAAGCATCTTTTGACCAGAACATCGTGGTCAAAACAGCAATTACCAAAAATCTAATAAATTTTACAGCCCTGTGATGAGCTAGAGACTCGTCCAGGTTGTTTACTGCCTCTCCTCCAGTGTCAACTGGGATAGGCTACAGCCCCTGTAACCCAAAATAGAATAAGCGGTTAGTTTTTTTGCGGATCCACCAAAAAAAAATTCATAATAATTATAATTTGTCATCAAAATGTCCCTCCCCTGGTCCAGACGACTCGTGCATCAAACAGATGTCAACAAGGAGGTCCTCTGCTGTTGGCTCAGAGGTAGAAAAATTACTTACTGGCAAAATATTTAGCTTTTTAGACTGATATTTGAAAAAGTGATCAGTCTGCCTTTTCTTGCAAAGAGAACTTTTGTAGACCCTAGTTAAAGGCAACCTATTCCAAACTGAATCCTTGAGTTTAAGACACAAAAGCCGGCCAAATGTGTATCACAACAGCATTGGCATGTAGTGAGATGTGTATCAAGCGCCTCAGAAAAGAACATTGTTAAAATTGTTTTAGAGTTTAACATATTTTCCGAAGCACGCTCTCTTTCCGTTGCGGGAGTGTGCTCACCTGTGTGTGCACGCGCACTTGTCTGTGTGTGTGTGTGCACGCGCACGTGTGTGTGCACGCGCATGTGTCTGCGTTTGAACATCGGGGGGGGGAACTCCACCATGCGCGATATAAAGAGCGGGGGGAAATTGTTAACGCGCAACCATGTTGAGACAGAAATGACATCACGTTTTGTAAATAAGATACATAACATAAAGCTATTTAGTTTGTTTAATAAAAGGACATGGTATAGTCCTGTTCTCTAGGAAAGGTATCCTTAAATAACTTCTGTTGTGATCTGGTGCTATATAGAATATAAAATTAAACAAAATTAACTTGCTCTTCAAGGGGTGTGAGTGTGGTGCCGTTAGGGGGGTGGGGAGCCCCCCATAATATAATGTTAGGGGAAACACTTCCCTCTTACTTTACAGCATTTCCTCATACATAGAACTGTCAGCTTCGCTCTGTTTTCTCTTTATTTCTTATTTTTGTCCTCTTTAATGATGTGGATTATAGTAATTCTTGGTTCACCGTTGTTCAAAAGAAGAAGGCCTGCACTATTAGTTGACATGTGAGTAACATCCTATTATAAAACTTTTTTTATATATAATCCTGAAATCATGAGGCTGTTTTCATTTAAAATCAAGGGAAGTGATTGCTTGATTCAAGTTATCAAATAACAAAAAAAAGGGCACCAGACAGTCCACTGGACTCAGGTGTTCTTAGTCTTTAAGACTGACTATTGTCAACATGTAAATCATCACCCTTTAGATGGTGGATAACGATGTATTGTGGTACTAGATTTTGGCCAAATCCTCCACCCAAATAGAACTAGGTGTCCTGTATCAGAGCTATTGTTAGCCAACATGTCAACAGAAGATCACATGCTAAATTTACTTTATTAACACGATGGCTGAATGGACCATTTGGACGACAGTTTGAAAATCCTTATTCATGCGATAAACAGCCTATATAGTCGTCCCCGACAATATGGGCATGGCCCCAATCCCCTGCGTTGTACAAAGTGTTCCCCTGATTGAAATCCTCAAATTAAGATGTGACTCATTAGTAATCTCAAACAGTTCCCATTGAATTGAACTCTTTGACGTCAGTAATATGCTCCAAGATAATATCCCAGAGTGGTCTTATAGTAAAAGTAATAATAATAATAATAATAATAATAATAATAATACATTTAATTTATAATGCACTTTACATTTGGATCAAATCTCAAAGTGCTACAAAGCAAAAGCAGATAAAAGCATCAATAAAAAATAAAAAATAAAATAAT
>VRLP01006735.1:0-26336 GCA_009660295.1 Lophius piscatorius | reverse complement strand
TCTGAGGGCTCCACAGACGACTGACACATTTAAAAAAGGACTTAAAACTTTCCTTTTTAGCAGAACCTATAACTTTAATTAACATTGCTGCTTATTGGTCAGGCTTTTATATAGTTATTATTTTATTTTTTATTTTTTATTGATGCTTTTATCTGCTTTTGCTTTGTAGCACTTTGAGATTTGATCCAAATGTAAAGTGCATTATAAATTAAATGTATTATTATTATTATTATTATTAGTCTTCAATCTCCCAAGCGGTCTCATCAAACGCTCAGATTTCAAATTCAGTGACAAGCTGATTCGGCTTGTAAGAGAATTGTCTGCATGTTAGATATTTTTACTTCACTAATTAAAAAACACGGGTAGCGGTGTGTGAGAGGAGAGAGAGAGGAGCGAGGAAAGGCTGCACGAAAACAAAACAGCTTTTGTTTTGAAAGTTGTAGTAGAAGAGAAGATTTTAACCCAAAACAAAACCTAGCACCGCATATGAAAGATCAAAACATCTTTCTAAGTTCAAATGTTATTAAGCTCACACGCCGCCTCCGACAAAACTGTTTATGATATGACTACAGGATTCTTCAGAGAAGAAAACTTTCATGATTTCTAGCAAAACTGGTAGAGATAAAAAAAATTTAAAAAAAGATTCCTTTCATGGTCAGAGTAATCCGACATTTTTTTCTTGTTCCGTCAATAAAATACCAGATACTGAAATGACTGATATAATCTCTAAGAGCCCAAAGTTAAATGAAGATCTATTATAAGTTCAGTGTAGAGGACTAACTTCCAGCACACTAGGGCCGCTGCTCATATCACTTTATTATTCTCGCCATTCACACATGCTCAGTCTCAATGATCTGCTTCTGGGTTTGGGGCATCATTGATATCAGCTGTGCTCATTCAGCCAGTCAAATATGTCCAATCATGATGACTCACCTTCATGCTTAGCCTTTCTTCATCATCAACATCGTCATCATTATCATCAGCTGCTATCTTTTAAATATGATCCTCTCAATTCATGTAGTTCTTTCACGCTGCTAGTTCAAGCGCCCTCCACCGACACATCTCCACCTAGTTTATGTAGCTCCATCAGCTCAGCAGAGTCATCAGCCACTACCACCATTATCCAGACTTCAAAGAGGGGGATATACCTTGCGTCTGTGCAGGGTAGATACCATTCAATCCCAATCTCCATTTAGGGTCTGAGGACCTTGCAAATGGACTAATTATCATATATTGGTTGTACCAAACATGTATGTTTTCTTCATTCTCCATTTCTCTTGATAGAACATGTTAGCTTAAAATGTATGTATCCAGAATATCAGTGGAATACAAACTTAAGACAAAAAAATTAAGCAGGAGGCAGAAAATCTCATTTCAAATTAAGATTCAATCAAAATGGTTGCAAATCAATTTTCTGTCACTTAACCAATCGATTGATCCACTGCAGGTTTCAACTCCATGACCTCTGATGACAGCCTGAGACATGCCTACAGCTAGAGTAGAAAGGGTTTGCATATTATTGCTGATCCATTAGATTCTGAGACTGCAGTTGTCAGGGTGGTGTTTTGATTTTTTCTCCCCTGTTTTTCTTAACACAGTGCAGCAACCCAGCGTTCTCATTAGCAGCCTTCCTCAAGGACAAACTGTGATTGGTTCAGTATTTCAAGACCTCACAGCTTTGGAGCACAAGATGATGCGGGCAATCTGATATCTGTAGACTTGAAGAAGGTGCCCACTTAGTGAGGGGTAGATGTTATTTTTGACAATTGTTAACTGACTTAGAATTATTTCTGCTTTCAACTGAATATATTTTCAGTCACAGTGAAATAGTGAAACACACTTTTGCCTGTATTTTACAGTTCTTCAGTGTGTGATGAGAGGCCAGCGATGTTCCTAGAAGCATTATCGCCTTCCAGCCATGAAACCTGCTAGAATTCTTAATGAAGAATGAAAAGGAACATGCTACGGGCCACCTCTTTCTATAGTGGTGTCAAAACTATGTGTGAAAATGTTAGGCATCAAGTACATCCACATTATTCTGCCTTACTTGCCACAAGGCTAAAAAAATAAATAAGTCATTCCAAGGCCAGGGCCAACTTTGTCATTATAAAACCTCTAATAAAAAACAAATAAACACACATATATTTGATGTAGGGTCACAGTGATCTTAGTCCATTTCACTAAAGCCTGGTTATTCTCTCTGTGGAAGAAAGACTTAGTGAGAGGGGAAGGGAGGTAAGAAATACCTGACCTAATAAATCAAAAGCTTAAGTGAAAGCTTGGCTGGAGCATTTTCCTCTTCTGCAATTGTCATTTTAGTCAAATAACAAACAGCCGTGTTACACTGCTGCCTCCGCACAGCGTGGTTTAACAGAGAGCATATGATTCTCTTACGTTGCCCACTCAGTTGGCAAACTGACCATTGGCAGTGGCTCCAGGGTGGCCAATGTGACCTCCAGACATACAAGATGAGGAAAGGTAGAGGCTTGAAATGTGGGCCGCACTGCCGAGAGCAGGAACACATGAGTACACAGAGAAAATGGCGGTGGCGGTGGTGGAGGTGTATCAACATGAGTACCAAACAGCTCTGATGTTTAACTCTATTTCTTAATACAACTAGGACACTGTGGCACATTTGTTATGAAGGAAATCTTGCCCGACCATCGACCACGGAGACAAAATAGAAGTTGCCTGAGAGGATCACATCAAACTACATACGCTCTAATTATTGCTCCGGTTATTCAGCGATTTTTATTTTTATTTTTTATTTTTGAAAAAGCAGCTGCAAATCTCTATGGCCTAAACTAGGGCCCACATCTAGTAGGCCCGGAAATCAATGGGGACACTGTGATTGAATAATACACTAAATTAATTGCACAACAAGCACAAAATCGACATGTGAACCGGTAGAACTAGAGGTCGTCATTTAACCATGAGCGTCGGATAAGCAGGCCGTGTGCCTGAGAGGGACGTGCGTTTCGTACATTCTTGATGAGTCAGGGTGGATCGTCTAGTTGTTCATGATCTGGTGCTCTAATAGTAAGCTCTTTCCCTCCTCTCCCCTCCCTGTGTCAGCCGAAGCCTCTAATGATGTCCATACCTGCTATTTATACACTTAGCCATGCTCAGCACATCCACCAGTAGCACATAAATAATCAGTCGGTATGAGAGACAGTGTGCAGGGAGGGCTGGTGTGCTTCGATACAGCAACTTCTCACTGGCTCACTTTCACAGAGCAATGTGCAACATTCGCAGCATTGCAGTTCTGACTCAGTTTCTCTTGTCACCTGTCATGATTTATGAGGCGGATCCATTATTAATGGGCTCGGGTTTTGCAATTTTCTTTGGGCTGTTTCCTTCAAGAAGTAGACCAATGTTTGAAAATGAAAGTTGCAGGTTGTATATTATATGATTATATGAAATTGATACTGAGAGCAAGGCTGAAAATGGTGAAATTGATATTTGATATTCACTATATATCATATATTTTAGGATTTTACTTGGATAACTTGGATGCATATTTTAGGATAATTGCTAAAAGGAATGTCAAATCAGTTGGATGTGTTCAACATGTAATACGCGGCCTTGCACCAAGATTATGCTGAGCGCAGGGTCATCAATATTGCACAATGCCAAAGCTAGTTTACATTTTATGCTCATCTTTGGACTAAATTTCACTAATATGGATAAAAATTCAGGTTATATAAATGGACTTGAGATAAGCCTCTGTCCTGGCAGGTCATGTTTGCTGCATCCACTCTGTCTTAAAGAAGCAGAATATTTCCTAAAAGGCTGAAAGAAGCTGCTTCTTTGAAGAAACTCTTCTCATCTATGCGAGATGTCCAAGGCCCAACGCAAAAAAACCATCACCCAACAGGTATTTGTACAGCTCCCAAAATGTTCTTCTGTGAATAAATAACATATATATAGAGGTATTGATATAGGCCTATATATATAAGTATATACATAAGTGTGTGTGTGTATATATATATATATATATATTCACAAAAATTCAAGAATCTTTACATTCATATTTCCATGTAATTTTTAAATCAACTTTGGGCATTTGCTAGAGATTAAGACCAGTGGTTGAGCATTAAATCTGAACCTCCTGGAAAGATCGCGTGGTAAGACATATGTGGGCCAGGGGTCATACGAGGATGACGTGGATATTAAACATCCTGTTTTATTGTCAAGGATTTATAGTACAGCTGAGAACTATAGCTCAGGGACTTGAAAATGAAATTACAGCAGAGGTATAAGACACCAATTAAACAGCGTTTCGCTAACGGATCTGTGCCGGAATTGTTTATAAAACTAAAGATAAACATTAAAATGCAGAGTTTGTGGCAATAACAAGTGACCTTATTTGTTTTCTATGTGACGTCACGGCGTACCACATCTCCACTGCCTGGGAGTTGGTGACTAATGTCTTACATTATCTTGCTGTTTACAGTTTGCTGCCTGTTTGTGTCCTGGTTATAGTGAAACTGGATGAAATACAGCCCGTTACCATAGCTCTGTTAATGACGTCTCTGAAGCACTGACATCATGTCTTGAAATTTAATTTGTGCCAATGATGAAATGTAATATAAGTGTGTTGTTTTCTTTGCCAGGGGGGCTTTGAAAGGTTAATGGATTTCAGCATACTGAAGGAAAAAGATTTTCATTTCTTTTCATCAAATCTTTATTTTATCATTTGTCCTCTAACTGCCAAAGTCAATCACCTGACGAAGACTGTGTGAGTATTAACAATGTAAAAAAAACGTGTTCTTCCTTATTTGAAGGTAAATAATGGCACTTATGTGGAATTTGCTTGTTTCCATTTATAGAAGTGAAACAAATGTTATGAACCGTATCAGTTTACATCAAACCGAAACGTGTCGAATCGTTTTTCAAGGAAGCAAATACAAACCAGGTAAGTGGCATGAAAATAAACTCTTTAATCATTATTTCTTTACACGCTTGTTTCAGTGTTACATTCAATTAACCATAAAATACATGGCTATGTTTACATTTATCTAGTTTTGCCATTTAGAATAGCTCAGGGTGTTATACTTGCAGCCTATCTAGAAGCCAAGCAGGAACCATGAATGATGGACCACCCTCATGCACTAAATGTCCTGCTCGACTGTTTGGTTGAGCATACGTTGAGTCGCTGTTTCTTATTGAAAAATGTGTGCCACTTGGCTGAATCTGTTTATAATATAACCAGGTGGCAGCATGTATATGCTGAAGAGTAAGGAGCCAATGATGGAGCCCTGGGAGACACCACAAGTCTAAGGGACCACAGAGGAGGAGGCATTAATCAACATTATTGGAAAGTTCTATTTGAGAAGTAGGATTTGTTCTGGCATACTAAAGCATGGGATGACTTACTAAAAAGATTATGTAAATTTTTTAAACCAGAAAGAGTCAAATAAGGGTGAAATACTCATCTGAAAACATGCTTTATCAAAAGCTTGAGCTAATCTAATCAATTGACTAGTTTCAATGATACATAAAATTGAATCATGAAATGATTTTATGAGGCGGATTTTTTTTTTTGCTGTATAAAAACATGTTTGACAAAACGATTTTTTCAGTTTATGCTTAATTTAGAGTGTCTAAGATATTAAATGAATAAATACCCAGAAGAATAAACAATGCAAAGGAATGTGAATTCTCTAGGGTTATTCTTGGTGAGGACATTCAATGGTTAAACAACTATTTTCATATCAATACAATCCATCAATCTGAAGCGCAGTAAAATTAATAGGTGTGAGCTTGTGACAAAAAAATGATTAGAAGTAAAAGTATTAAACAGTGTCTTGCGAGAAGACGCCTTTCAACTAAAATGGCTCTGTTATTAGAAGTTTTCACTTCTACTATTACTACATTCTTCTTTGATAAATTACAGTTCAGTTGGGGAATAGTTTGTGAATGATTAAACATATGACAATAACATATAATATAAGCCACAAAATTAGCTGAAAAAAAGAAGTAAGCAAAGCTTTTCTGACTGCCAATGTCAAAGCCAAGGCCATGGCACCCTGAACAGCTGCTTTGTCTTGTTGCAACCAGGGAGACACATTAGCAAACTCATGTTTTCAACCTTGCTACATAAAGGGAGACAATGCGGTGTTCATACTAGCCATTTATTTTTACTTGTACCTTAAAGACACTAACTTTTTGGCTCTTTTTTTGGATGAATTGCCCCGTTAACCAGACTTGAGAAGTTTTATTTTTTAAGCCAACCCTGCTGCTCAGTACCTTTTGAATATAAGATTAAGTTTCCTATAAGCAATACAGAAAATACATGGAATAACAGATACATTTGTATGACTTCCGTCTTCATTTAAAAATGTTAACTCATCGAGGAATTCTTCGGGGATGTTCAGGTTCAATAGCAGAATGCAAAGTCTGCAGTAAGGTCAAGTAAAACGAGACGAGGTACTATAAAAATTTAATGAGCTCCATGAAAAACTGGGTGGCTGAAGCAGCACATATTGATGGGATATAATAGGAACATCATAAAATATGTCATATACACTGTATGCTATTTCCAATCTGTTAAGGGCAGTGTTTCAAATGCTTGACAGTTGGATTAAGAGGCAAAATACGCTTTTTTCTGACCTTTAGGGACATATGATGTTGCCCGAAACTGTTTTGAAAAGGATTTGATTTCATGGCCAGTTGGACTTGGTTAGCCTTGCTTTGTCATAGTGACAAAACACCAGGAAAGCCACGCCATGTTCCGCAGTTAGACTCTCATTTGAACTCTGGCTCCATTGTGTGTTTAGCCCCTGAGATATGCTTGAGTGTTAGCATTGTGTGTCCAATTAGTTACTCCAATATCGCAGTCCCCATGAATACCTCATGAATAAAACACAGTCTCATGATATTTTATGAAACAGAAAGGTACTTCAGCAATGTTTTCAAAACATTTTGTCATGAGAGTGTCAAAGGATGTAGACTCACATTTACATAAATCATTGCAGTCTCTAATAATAGCTGCAAGCTCCCAATGCAAATACTGTGATCAAAGACAACTGCCTGCAAAACGGATGTATTCTGTACGTTCATGCCTGCAAATTGACATTCTCACTGATATTGAATGGGATTATGTGACTTAAGTCTTCGTGTTTTGCATGCCTGAAGAAGTGTTCTACTTGGTTGGAAGCTGATCTTGCTGTTCCAGTCAGCTTTGTCTGAATTCTGACGCCCTCTTTCGTATATAATCCATGAAAAAGACAATTTTTTAACGCCAAACATCCTTAACCCAGCTCTCTCAATTCCCTGAATAAGAATTAGCCACCATGGACGCCCAATCCATTTTGTGGCTCACCATGGAACTTTTTCACATGTCGCTGATTATATGAATCAGGTTCAAAGAGACCGCAGTAGAAAGTCATCGCTGATAAGGGATGTGTTTAATAAGAAAGCGTAGCCAGTTTGTTCCTGTCACACTGCCAAAGCATCGGAAATTCTCTCTTCTCTACTCTTCAACTGTCGTCGAATATAATTTTATTTGCCTTTCGTCTTTGATTGGATTCAAAATGTGAGTCAAGCGTCCCCTGATTTCCATTTAGATAAACTGGGAAAAGCCAAAAAAAAAAAAGCATTGTGTAAAGCAGGGGTTTTGTGAAAAGACAATAAGCATTTCTTTCTTGACAGTAATTATGTTTTATTTGGCACTGTTTGTACACAAAATAGCTCTTGCCATATATTTGCATATGGTAGCAATGTGTCAGAGATTTGAACCCATTGTGCCATAAAATTTGAAGCTGGGACCAGTTCGGCTAGAATAACCAGTGTAGACACTATGTAGAGTAGGCCCAACTGTCTTTTTAAACCCATAAGAAACTTTTTAATTCTAGGACAAATTCCCTTTACATCTTTATTCTTGTTTTTTTAATCAAAATGTTAAAGTTAAAAGGTTTTAAAACATGTTCTGTATTACATTAAACCAGTTCTAATAACTTTTTCTGACTATTATTTTTTATTGTCTTAAAATGGTTTTAGACAAATAAAGTTTAGATAAACCATATTATTATTTTTTTTACATTTGTGCTGTAAAAGCTTAGAGGCAATGTTGCAAGTTCGATACTCATTCATTCATTATCTACCGCTTATCCTGTTCAGGGTCACTGGAGCCAATCCCAGCTAACATTGGGCGAGAGGCAGGGTACAACCTGGACAAGTTACCAGTTCACTGCAGGGCAGACACACAACTGCACACTCACAGGACATTTTTGTGTCAACAATTCACCTATATCACGTGTTTTTGGACTGTGTGAAGAAGCCGGAGTTCCCGGAGAGAACCCCTGCAGACACACAACCACACACTTACGGGCTGGTGTGGATTTGAACCCGGTACCTTCTTGCTGTGAGGTAGCAGCGCTAACCGCTGCCCCACCGTGCTGCCTATGAATTTGATATATGTAGTGGAATTGCAAATAAAAAAAAGTGAAAGCTGTGCCCGCAAATTTACCAAAAAAAAAGAAAGTCAAGATGATTTATGAGGATATCAGTATCGGTATGCTAAATAGTAAGGGAACAAGGATGGAGCCCTGGGGTCAAAGGGGCCACAGAGGGGGAGGCATTAACCTTCCCAATTGAGAAAGTTCTATTGGATAAGTAGGATTTTTTTTTTCCTGTATATTAAAGCATGTGAGGACTTAATTAACAGATTTATTTTACCTGAAACAACCAAAAATCTAATAAGGGTCAAATCATTTTCCAAAAATATGCTTTTCCAAAACCATGAACTTATCCGCTTAAAACGGACTAGTTTCAATGAAACACAAAATGTTATCATGTAATCATTTTATAAGTCTTATTTATTTCAGGGCAAAAAATGACATTGAAGAACCCTGACAAAGGGGCAAAAGTTATTTAGGGATGTATTCTGTGTGGTGCATTTTAGACCCTGCATCATTTTCAGTATCAAAGCGTTGACTGTTTTTTAATAATGCATTATGGATAATGTATAATAATGCATTTGTTATTATGACAGAGATAAGTGACTACATTTTCTATTTACACAGACTCACTCACTCACTTCCTCACTCACTCACTCACTCACTCACTTCCTCACTTCCTCACTCCTGTGCAAACATCACCTCAATGGCAGACGTAATCCTTCTGTACGGGTAAATTACCTCACAGACTGAACGTTCTCACCAGCAATCACCAGATTGTGACTGGCAGAGGATTCGATAAAATAAGACAGCAGTCGACCACAATACTTGCTGAGAAATTGCTAAGAAACGTCAATCAAAATGCCACGTCCTCCTGTGCAGGTGGATTCAGTCAGCTCGCCTACAGAGTCCTCACACTAATTTAAGAGAGTCTCTAAAATAAATCCAGCATATTGGCAGCATGTTTAAATCCACCAGCCCTTCTGTGTAGCACGTGTCAAAAATGTACATCAGATTGGTCATTATCTATTAGAACTGTTCATAATAATATAGTAAAAAATATTCTAAATCAACGAATTTACATGTGTTATTCCATCATCAATCACTACTGATGGTTTGTTAGAAAAAAATGTGTCCACCTCATTAAAAGTTATAGTTCGATGTAATAGTGAAGTTGTGTGAAGTCATAGGAGTTCATTTTTCATTGCTCAATAATCACCATTACCAATGTCTCAGTGCCTGGGTCACATCAGATGGAGGTAATTCTTTAAAGTCTTATTCACTCACTCCTTCCTCGGTGTCTGATTCTCTCCTGGAAGCTGTAGTGACAGGCAACCAAATGTGTTTCCTGTGATAAGTTGGACGAGAAAATCAATATCAATCTCACGCCCTGTCCCTTCAATATATATAGCCACAACAAACAAAACAGAGAATTGTGCCTATCGTCAGCTCTAACTCAGCCAATGCAGATAAGAATATTTCCCAAAACATTTTCTCATTATTCTTAAAAAAAAAGAAAAAAAAAAGGTCTTCCCAAGTATCTACAATAAAGGACATAAGTAACTGTTTCTGGGTTCAGGTCCATGTCTGTTCTTGGGCTTTCCTGTCTGGAATTTGCATGTCTTTGTGTTTCCTCCAGGGGCTCCAACTTCCTCCCATGATCCAAAAAATAAGCAGTTTAAATGGTATATGGTGAATGCAAATGATTGTCTGTCTCTATGACTACGTTCAAACTGCCAGTTTTGAGGCAAATTTTTCTTGGATCGGATTATTTGCTGTAGCTGTTCACATTACATTTAAAATGTGTCCAATATCCGACAGCTCTCGGCCCTAAGCTGATCCGCATGCACAAAAGAACAGTAACAAAGACATCAAACAAAGCATTCTATCAATACGGGGGCAAAACTTTTGTTTACAACAAATTATTCAGCAGAGGCCGGAACATTTTTGTGCGTATGATGAGGAGTGCATGGTAGACGAGGAGAAAGAGATGTGCATTTTTTTCAATTATGGTATGTGTTGAGCTCTGTCTGTGCGGCTTTGTAAACGAAAGTCCATGGAAAATAACATCAAAGTCACAAGAATTCCAATCTGAGTAGGACTTTTTTCTGCATGAAAATACATAACTTTACGTATTTATATTTCGTCATGAGCACTCAATCTTGAATTTGCATACTGCCCTGAGATGAAGGACCAATGCTATGCCACGAAAGAACGTCGTGTTCTCCAGACCGAAGGAAAAGAATGTGTTGGCTTCATGTCAAATAAGAAACATCTTAACAAGACTATAAAATACTATCGTCTGAACCCTTTTGAGAGCCTTTTGAGATTGTGTCTTCAGAGTAAATTGCTGCTCATATAGCATTTTCATCTACTCTGCTTTGCATATATGCACTTTATGCATGTCAACGCGCAATATATAAGACAGATACACCTTATAATAGATTATCTCTGGATTTAACTACACAGTTGGCATCTGTAGTCCTCGTTCTTAGACTAATTTAGCAATTTCATGTTATCATAAAAGAGCAGTGATTAGAATACAATATAAATGTATTTTATGAGTAAAATCAAGTCCAGTCAAGCATTAAAATTGATCGTAATCTGCCCCCATCTGTCTAAATTGTGTCAAAATGTGTCTGAGTGTAGTTAAATCACGATGAAAAAAACAAACGACAAGTCATTGCTCCTTCAAGGAAAGAGAAACATATTTAAGCCTCGTGAAAACCTTCCGGCACTTTCATATAAATGAGGTCAAACGTGGTTACTAACGGTTCATTGAATCCCCACACGACCCGAAGACCATATGCTCTTCTGCACATTCGCACCTCATATTATGCCTTTGACCACCGAGAGCATGAGATGAGGGTGTTAAAGAGAAAAAAAATAAAACATTTCAGAGTATCGCTAATGGCACTGGGAGCAATAAAGCGCAGAGCAGTGAAAGACGGCGCATTGAGAGACGGAGCAATCCTACGCCTTTCTAATGTCTTGTTGCACCATGACAATGAGGCCGAGCGGAATAACAGTGTTTCACCAAGGTCAATTGTTCCACGTTTATCTTATTATGAAGTGGAGAACAGTTGATAAGATTGCTTAATAGCTGTCCCAAAAGTTATCAGTGATTTCAACAGCAATAACTGAGAACATATTGCCTTTTAAGTGCAAGCATACTGTGAAAGTGTATGTTAAATCTGATCCTTATTAACAAAATATGTAACACTGAGAAAGAGCATGTATGCTGCACAGACACAAAGTCATTAAGGCGGAGTAAGGTTGCGATGAATATGAGCTGTGATTATCAGTATCCATTATCTTTGACAGCACCGTCTACATATTCTTACACACCCATTAATTAACATGGTTTGTCAGTTATTTTGCTGCTGGAAGCGGCTTGACCAGGCCAGTTGAAAACACGGGGAGCATACACCATCCTATTTATCAGTACTTTGTCATCGCTTATGAGTAGGTTGGAGAGAGGAATCTAATTATGTAACTTAAGCCATTTCTTATCCCTTATGAGAATAACCAGTGAAATAAGACTCACCCCGCAGAGTTTAAAGCTAGATTTCAGATTGGTGTCACCGGAGCTAATCCCATTATGAGACAAATAGGAGCCAGGATGAAAGAACGAGTATGTGTACGGAGAAAATGGGATCAGCATGGAGATTTAGCCAACCAAGCAGCATTAGGCTGAAATCGCAGTTTAATGGATTAAACACGGTCAAGCCGTGATGATCAACCTGACCCCTTGTTGGAGAGTCGCACCCTTACACGTCAAAGCTCAGGAAAAATGTGTCTAATCCCAATCTGGATCGTAGGAGGGGTTTGAATCTGAAATATCTCGGAGTCAGGGCCACCATACACGACCCCTGGACAGACTGCAAATCCAACTGTGAACGGCAGATGAAATAGGAGTTTGACTCGTACAACACGCCACATTGTGACTCACAGATGGGCGCCAGCTCAGGCAGGATTTGTCACGATAATGGAAACGCTTTTGGCGCTTTTATGTGTGCCGTACGTGTGTGTGTACGCTCGTGTGTATACATGTCTTGTACAGGCATCTCTGAGCACACAGATAGATCTGTGGTGAGACTGTTGTGTTGACTTTCTGTGGAAAAGGGGGCGGGTGGAAGAGAGGCTCTTTGACAAGTGTGTGATGCAGGCTCCAGTGACGGTAGCAGCGACCAGAGAGCAGTGGGCTGTCAGTGACTGATAGCAGAGACAAGAAGTGTTCACCACGACCCCTGTCAACAAGCCTAATCCAGAGCCCCTCCACGTATAGACTTTGAAATGTACATGGGGGGATGATACTGGCTTTGGAGATTTTTCCAAAACAGCCTGAAGACTTCAATTGGTAATTTTGGATTAAGAGCTAAATCAATGCATATACGCCACAGGTTGTCCAACTGTAGATACTGAGGAATTCAGGTTCAGGTTAGTTGCAAGTAAGCCTGTTCCTGCCGCCTTGTTCCATGAATATTCCATGAAATTATCTATAATAGTTTAGTTTGTTTACTTTGCCTGGCAGAATCTGCAGGAATTTGTTTCAGTGACAAAACAGAACGTCTGAGGTGAAAAATAAAAAACTCTAAACAGATGGATATTTTTTTTGGATGACTTGCAGTCTGACCACAACCTCTCACGATAATTTTGAGTCGGAAGCATTGTTTTCTAATTCACAAAGATCCAGTCTTCTTGATTTGTATGCAACTAAGAATCCATGTCTGAAAATATGAGCAAGGAAAGGTAGTTTAAGGATGCTCTTAGAAACTATAGGGTATCCTAATCCACAAGTTAATACTTAGTTTGCAAATTTAACCAAGGTCCCATTTTACAATGAGAATACCATTATAAAACAGTTTTGAATCAATTATTATTAATTAGTTTGTGAACAATTTAATGTCTTCGCCAAGAAAAAAAACTATGGAAAGATTATTTTTATTGTAAAATATTTAGAAGTGCACCAATTGCAATTTTCTTTTCCAATTATGATCATCGAGTTTTAGAAAGTCTGACCGAAATACCAATTTTGGCCGATTAGGTTTGTTTTTTGCAACACTAATCGGCATATAACTCCAGCCATCTTTCTGTTAATTTACTCTTTAAATAAAAAATTTAAAGAGTAAATTAACAAGAAGACAAAAAAACTATGGAAAGATTATTTTTATTGTAAAATATTTAGAAGTGCACAAATTGCAATTTTCTTTTCCAATTATGATCATCGAGTTTTAGAAAGTCTGACAGAATTATCAATTTTGGCCGATTAGGGTTGTTTTTTTCATGAAAGTTTTAAAACACGTTTGCCAAGTCATTTCTTAACTAATTACTAACAATTATATTCCATTATAATTGTCCATCCATCCGTTTTCTGTAACCACTTATCCTGAGACGCAGTGGAGTCAGAGCCTATCTCAGCTGATGTTGGGTGCACCCTGGACAAGTTGCCAGTTCATTACAGGGCCAAGAAAAACATTAATGCTCATATTCAAGCCTATATATTGCATGTTTTTTAAATGTAGGCGGCAGCACCCCATTTACACTTTTCAAATAAATCATGCAGAGATAAGGAAAACATCTTGATTTAAACAATGAAGCCGCATATATATATATATGCATATAACTCCAGCCATCTTTCTCTTAATTTACTCTTTAAATAAAATATGTCTTCAATTATGTGGAAGCTCACCACACATAAATTGCTGTAGCAAATTAATTCTCCCAAATAGCGATCAACATTGATGGTTATAACCATGTCATAACTAGTTTATAAATAGCTCAAGTGTCACCTATTTACAAGCTTTAAGAAATCCTTATTGCAAATTGGTACCGTAGAGATTTACACGACAACCAAGCTTCGCTTTCTGTCACTGACTTTGTTCAGATCTACGTTCTCTCATCGTCTCAAAGAAAGAGTAAGGTCCTCTCCTCAGTGACTTACACCTTCAACGATACCACGCACTTACTATAGTCGAGTCAACGAACGAGTGACTGCATTCAGATCAAACCATTCTTTCATTAGTCACGCAGCAATAATGCAATTGAAAAAACACATGGAGAAAATCTTTTTAAATAAGTATGCATGTACGTAAAAGTATTATGTGCACACCTGTCAGTAATATAATAATAATAATTATAATAATAATACATTTAATTTGTGGTTACATTTGACATTACATTATGCTTATTTTTGTTGATATTTTGCAATGTTGTTTTTAATTTTTAACTTTTCACTATGACAATTTTATAGACTGATACTCAATTTATTAATTAATGCAATTTTTGTTTGTTAAAGGTGTAGCTTTCTCACAATAAAGTTCTATTAAAAAAAAACGCAACGGCAAGAACGTTTAGTTTGTTAATATGTGCGTGCTATTTATATGTTACTATGTACGTAAATATGTGTGCGACTTACTACTACATACCCTTTGTACTGACACGTTTGCATTTGTAAGGAATATATGGAAGCCGACAAACGCCATTGAGTGTAAAGACCTCCGCTTTTTGTCAGCAGCTGTTCCAGGTAAGCACATAGAAAAAACAATCGTTGTATGATCATAGTCATAGTTGTGTCTGATGGTCCGCTTTCAGTCTCTCTGCATCCGTGAGCTGGTTCAGATTCTAGCAGGAGTGCGTCCAGCGTCTCTTGTCTTTGCCGCTTCCTACAGCAGTCGTGCCTCGCTTCTCTGTAGCGTTTAGATGCGGGTCCTTGGGAAGTTTTGTACGTCATCCCACTTTTTTCTCCTCTTCTTATCTGTGAAAGCTGTGAAGACTTACATTGCTTCCCGTTTTGCGCTTCGACTGGAAATAACAACCGAAAGCGGCACAATGTGGTATTATATCGATTTTTCTCTCACCAATGCTACGGAAACTACAACCAAGTACGGCAACTCAGCGCGACAACAACCATTCTATGTCATCAACCCATAATGCAATGTGCCGTTAAAGTAATGGCGACCTGCATGTGTCAAAGATGTCTTAAACTTTGAGGATTTCTAAAGTAATGACAGTATTTATATGTGTTCTTAACACCGTGTATCATTATGAAAAATCGTTTATGGCATTATGATGCCTTAACATTTTATAGTTGGGATTCCCTTTAAGCAACTATAATATACATTGCTGTGGCTTAAGGTAATGTGTTTGTAAAGGTCATTTTTAGGTTTATTTGTTGTTTTCATTTGCTGTTTCCATCATATTTTTTGTCACTGTGCTTTACTTCTAGTTTGGGTTTGCGTGTCGCCATGGCAATGGCAATATTAGTTTGTCGTGTTAACAAGAAAATGTTCTCGTTATCAGGAGATAATGGCCCAAAACATTTATCTGCCTCCATGGCCGTTCTGTGCTTTGATAATAGTGTGAGTGTATGTGTGAGTGGTTGTATGTCTCTATGTGTCGGCCCTGTGATGAACTGGCGACTCACCTGGGCGTACCCCGGAACTCTCGCTCGATGTCAGCTTGGATATGCTCAAACCCCCAGCGACCCTGAACAGGATAAGCGGTTGATAATGAATGAATGTTCACATATAATTATCTTTTTCGTCCATGTTCCCTGCTGTGCTCTGTGGTGTAGTATCCGAACTTCAACAATGTAATGTAACTAAGTTAGCACATAACAATGCACCTACGTGCTGGGACGCCCTCTGCCTTGACCATTTGAGAAAGAAGAGAGAATTTGAGGGCAAGAGAGGGTTAGTCAAATAGAGGGCGGGAACAGGGAGACACTTTTGCACTATAACCGCGTACTCGGCTGCCATTTTTAATGATCTTGCGAGAGGAAGGCGATCGCTTCATATCAAAGCTGGGAACCATTGAGTGTGAGAGCGCCATCAAGGTACTCATAGTTTACTACCACTACATTGACATACTTGTGAGTGTGAAGCCGTGTATGTACTCAGGCGAGATAAGAGTGTATTATAATTATTATTATTAAAAGCCCAATATCTGGAAAATTTTAAATATCAGTATATTATTCATACACAGTTAAAACACAGTTGTTACATAATTATAACAGGTGAGATTAGAGAAACAAGTATGATTTAAAGCAAACAGATTAAGACTCCCAGAAATCTGGCCCTTTAAACGCTCAATTAGTCTCTGTGACTGTACAGTATGTGCAGGCCAGTAAGAAACGCTCAGCATGACATTTAAAATAATTATCAGAGACATCGTCTGAGCCCCGGAGCTTACAGTCTGTTAACATGTCGAACATTCATTCTGTGTGTCTTTAACTCTGTGTGCTGCTGACTCTCCTGGCCAGGGCACTCCTGAAAGAGAGATTTTTCAAATTCAGTGAGGATTTAAAGGTTAAATTATAAACAAATCTGCATAATCAAACAAAATAGCTTCATACTTCCATATGAAGTTGAATCAAATTGACATCAAATGTTATGGCACATGAGTTCTATCGTTAATAAAATTTATTTCAGTGGTTTTCTATCACGGTCAAAGTGAATAAATTAAATAACTTCCACTGATAAAATAAAATGAATATATACATATGGATAAAACTCGCATGTTCACTCAGATAGGATGTATAAAAAAGAAGGAAAAAAAGTTAGGATGTATAATTATTAGGCAAAACTCTAAAATAACACAATGTATTTATTCAAGTTTATATCACTAAACTATTACAGATAAAATGAAATAAAAATGTATATATATATATATATATATATATATATATATATATATATATAATTAGTAAAAAAAAACCTTTTTTGGATGCACATTTCTCCAGATCAATCAAATAACCTCAGTGATATCTGCTGAGGCTTATTGTAGGATTGAGCAGACTAACCGACAAACAGCAGTGAAAACAGAATTTTCTCTGTCGAGGTAATTATGTGAAAGTATATTTGACCAAGGGTTTCACTACGCAAATCCACTAAATACATTGTCTATTACAATATATTGGTGAATATTTCTCTGTAGTTATTAAGTAAATGTTTGATGAGGTATACTGAACTTCCTTTTTAACCAAAATTTCCAATTGAGGTTTTCCTCATGTTTGCTTGATTTACTGAATTGACAATTCTAGCTCACTTCCGCCTACTCGAGCACAACATATGCCACAAAACTTGGCTCATTGTTGTTTACCTTATACAATATGATGGCAGGTTATTTCCAGGTCTCTGTGGAGCCCCTTGGGGAGAGAACGTTTTTTAATCACAGTAGAGAATTTTGCTGTTTTGCTGTTTTGAGTCAGATTCATTTCATTTCACATTAATGGCTGATTGCCTTTAATGAACTCTATTTAATACATATTTAGCGTTGTCTTGATAATCTTTACGTTTCACTACGAGCAATATTTTTCACACAACGCCCTCCAATCTTTGGGCAGCCTTGAGCACATTGTTCAGTTTGATGATTTTCATACTTGACCTGAGGGCACGCATCCCCTCCTACAGCAATATTACAGATAAAGACGCTGGGAAGAATGATAATACTCTTAAAGCTGCTTCTGTGTGAAACATAGCTTGAAATAAGCAAAATCTTTATACTCATTAAAATCAATTAAACAACTTAAAAAAAAACTACCTCCAGGGCACTTTTCATGTTTTATAAATGATGTCTCATTAAGAGGAGAGAAAATGGCTGTTAATCAAATAATGCACATATAGGGCTTGGATTTTTTTTGTTGGTCAAATTGCCAAGAGACTGACCTTGAAGCCCGATTGAATTAATGTTCTCATGCCAACATAGGAAGCTAAGAAAAAGAAATTGGCGTCTGTCTCCGGTTAAATGAAGATTTTCTGCAGTGCGTTTATAGTGGTGTTAAAACGCCCAGGATGGCGGGGAATGGAAAAATCATCTCTCTGTGAAGGAGCTGCTTCATTTGCAAACAATTGCAAAAGCTATAAATGATACACCTTGTATGTTCGAGAAAAGTGTGATGTGGGTGTAGCACTAATGGAGCACTCTTCTGACAATTTTCAGTTGTCTTATGAAAGCAAATGGCATATAAGCCAGAAGGTGAATCCAGCAGTCTGCTTCCAGACATGTTACGTTGAAGAATTCTATCCTATCAATCCTTCCACTGTGTTTTTAAGCTTATCTGCATGCAGAACAATACGTCTGGTCTCTACTGAAGCTCTTGCACCTCACCTATAAATATTCCTTTATACATAAAATGACTTTAGTTTCTTCTAGTTATAGGGTTATTTTGAAAATTACACATTTCCATCCCTTGTCTTAGGCCACAGACTACAATGAAAACAGCATGGAAAATAAGTACCTTACCTCAGAAGTTGTCAGGCTGTCAGAGTCAAACTGAAAGAACGGGAGTATGTCATGACATGACAGTTCTCAAGTCTCTCAGACAGGTAGCAAAAAAAAAACAGGCCAGTGGGAAAACAAGTCTGTAAACTTCTGAGAGAAAGCTGCATGACAACACTCTAAATCCTTTTAATTAATGGCATGGAGGAATTGGAGGGAAGAGGAAGGTAGGACGGCAACACCAAACATCCAACAGAAGGGTCTGAAGGGAACGAAGCAACAGCCACGAGTCTGCCAGCCAAGGGTCTGATTAATGACCGCTCTGAAATGGAAGGGAGGTTTTATTCAAAGTCGTACAGATCTCTCTTCATCCTCCGTCACTTCAAAGGTAGATTACTCCTCTAAAAATTCCCTTAATACAAATCAGACAGGAGGCATCATCTCCAGCAATAATATGATAAAGGGCAGATGTAATAAGAGGGAAAACATAACAGCATTTCTGTGAAACTCTCTATTTCAAATATGTTAAACTCTATGAGACAAAGTTGATGGGCTTCTCTGGGCCTTCATACAGTCAAGGAGGAGGCATCAGGGCGCTTCCTCTGCAATAACACAATCTGAGCTACACATCCAATCAGTACCATCAGTGATTCGAAGACTATGATTACAAAATAAAATACGCCTCCTGCATTCAATTAAGATCCTACGCTAACACAACTTAACCTGTTCAGTTACATAAGGAGAAACTAAACCGGTTTAAGGCAATGGATTTCTGCGCAATAAACTGGTTAGGTTCATTAATTTGGCTTAAAAGAGCAGTAGGTTATTATTTGTGATACATTCTCAGTTTATTAGTACTTATTACTGGGTTTGCAAATGTAGCTAATTTCAACATTTATATAATCTTGGCCATTTCATTAAATAACTACTCTACTATAATAATATAATAATATATACTTCAAATATGCATGGATCAATAATTAGTGTTTACTGTAATCATTCAATGGGAGTGTAATGAAGTAGAAGCTATGTCAAATGTAAAAGTAAAATGGGGGACAAGATGTATACTTCTAAATATAAATGAGCGATAAATGATCTCTTCAAAAAAGCCAAAAAGGGGGAAATGCAGTCTTTCCTGCACCCTGAATTTGACTTGCAGATCTCGAGGCGGTGAATTGCTCACGATTTAAAAGGCGGCTGTGACAGAATCTTGGACTGCCGGTTACAATTTAATCTTGTTGTCTGTGATGTTATATTAATCTCTGAAATGGTAAAAACTGTTAAGTGAATACTCTTCTTGGCATCTGTATGAGATTAAATTTGTGCCACAACCATTTGTTTTTGCAGCTATGCAGCTGTCTAAGTTGAGACATGGACTTGTGATTAGATTTAAATAGACAGAATTAAAATTTGGGTGAGATGCCCTAACAGGCGAAGCAATGAATGAAGCATTCATAAATGTAAAAGTGTGGTTCTGACAATACCATTCTTGGCGGAGCTTTGAAATAATCTCCAATCATTTTTCACCCTTTGTCTTAGTTCTAAAACATGTGATGGCTTTCATATTGAAAAAATATGCTCCTATTCTACAGATTATACACAAAGATTCTGTGTAAAAAAATCGTTCTTTCATACAGATTGTCATCTGGATGTTTCATTTATGTTAAAAGTCTAAGTAATTTATGTTTTGGTCATTGACTCATTGTTTCATTGTTCCTTTTCATATAATTTTCTTCCGCTTATGTTCTGGTGGTAGTGGGCTAAGAAGGTATTCCAGACGTCCCTCTCCTCAGCAATACTCTCCAGCTCTACCCGGGATTGCAAACATTCCCAGAGCAGATTAAATCCATAGTCCCTCCAGCAAGTTCTGAGTCCACTCTTGGGTCTTCGTCCAGTTGGTCAAGTCTGGAAGAGGGAGGTGTTCTGGAACCATGGCAATCAGATTTCTGGATAACTGCAACTGGACCCATTTAACGCGAAGGAACACTGGCTCCACCCAAAGTCGCTCCTGATGTTTGAGCTCCACAGTTTATCTCTATGGCTGAGCACAGCCACCCTACAAGGGAAGTTCATTTCAGCCACTTGCACCCTTGGCCTCATTCATTGGGTCACTACCCAGAGTTCATGTCCATAGGTGTGGGTCAAACTGGAAATCGACTGGTAAATCAAGAGCATTGCCTTACGACACAGCTCTCTCCGCACCAATACATCAGCATATCTGCTGATGCTCCAACAAACATCACACGACCCCATTCTCCATTCAATCCAGAACAAGACCCCCGGACACGCCAACTCATTCTCAGCACAGCAACTCACCCAACCTTGAGGTAGTTTTATATTGTCATTATTTATCAAAAAGTCAATGTGAAAGAGTTTCTTTTCTGTTTGTAAACAAAAAACAGAAATCTTGATTAATGTGGGGGACGTTTCATTCCTGGTGCTAAACTTCATCACTGGTGATAAGATCAGTGCTTCTTGTCTTCTGTTCTGTTCCTCTCTGCTGTGTTTGACGTGTAATTAACTTAATTCAACATCAGCAAGCCTGACTGGCATCGCGCTGAGGAGGCTTCACAATAAAGGCCTCCCCTTGCTTTTTAAGACGATGTATGTTGATTCAAAAGCTGCTGTTTGACGAGCAGAAAAACGATAAGGAAAGAAGGAAACAATATCACCGATTGTCCCATTACTGTGACTGAGTGACTTGGGGCTAATAATGAGAAATGCAGCTGTGTTACGTGCAGAACACTGGTAGCTCAATGAAAGCTCAGGTGTTTGGCGCTGCAGGAGTCAAATGACGTAACAGATAAACCATATTTATGTCATCATGTCAGTAGAAAATAACAATTTCAAAGTAAATCACATCTTCCTGTGACAAATTCATTATGTCTACTATTTCCTATGATTTACATAATACTGCTTTGAAATTTGAGACAAACACTACTTAATGTTGGTCATTAAAAGACAAATCTCAGTTGGTTGTAGCTGAAAATTCAACTGAAGCATAAACAGAGAGAAACACAGGAGTGAATATTTTTTATTTGAGAAATATGCTGTGCTCAAGGCCCACCTTTTTGGTTTATGTTTTTGGGAAGCAAGAAAGAAATCTATGCTTGGTGAATGGTTATTTTTCCAAAAGCTGAACAAGTGTATGTTACATTTCCTCTCCATTTATCTTTGTTCCATGTGATTAGCTGGTTTTCGTGGCCGAATTCCCACATCATTCCTTCATTTTGAATTATTCATCGGGTGTTTCAAATTGTGTTTGTTTTTGCATTTATTAGGCAGAACCCTGAATTCGCAAAACTAATTTACTAAACTAAAACTGCTGTTCAAGTCAAGGAGCAAAATAATACCAGTATAGAGCGCTTTGCAGCTCTATAACAAATAGTCAAAACACTCTAAAGTTATGAAAATGAATTAAAGAAAAATAACTTATGTATTACACAAGTAAATGGTGAGCCTTAAATCATTTTAGCTATAAAGTATCAACCAAAATTGGACTAATACCTGTTTGTAAGAGCGGTTTAATTCATTTTTAAAGGGACCGTTAAACACCCTAAAATTGAAACTACAAATCATTCAAACTTTGATCCATGGGTGAGAGCCTTGAACTCACTACAGGGTGAGATAGAAACATTAATGGCTTCCCTACTCAGCAGTGCCGTAACCTCAGCTGGCTTAATTAGCCAGTCTCTCATCTGTGGTTGGATGCATGGGTCCCTCAACATAGTGAAGGTCTGTGGCTTTTGAAGTTTTTTCAAATTTATTTCTATACCACTTTGAGCACTGCAGGCCTTAAGTGCCATCTAGATTCATTATATTCTAGTGTAGGCAGAAATCTTTAAGGATGATTTTTCTCAGAACTCCACGACTCACTCCATAAAAAGCACAACAGGTAAACACAGAGTATGTATTCTTGATAAAAGGGTGAATTGCCCCTTTAATTATTGTCGTGTTAAGATATTTAACTGGTTGGTGAAGACCTGAAATGGTTCTCTTGAACCTAGAATATGTTGCTAGAAGCGAAGTGCAGCCAGTGAAAGCCAACGGTAAGTAGAGACAATTTAATGGGGTTGGTTTATTCATCCATCCTTTTTCTCCAACTGTTTTTCCGGATCACGGTTGCAGGGGGGCTGGAGTTCATCTGAGCTGACATTAGGCGAAAAGCAAGGTAGATCCTGTACAAGCCGCCAGCTCATCACAGGGCCAAAAAATACAGATAACCAACCATCTGCGTTCTTATTCCCAACTACAAGCAATTTAGAGACACCAAGTAATGGAGAAGGCATGTTTTGGGCTGTGGGGTAAAAAACTCCACACAGGAAGCCAGGAAAAGGTGCATTTGAATTCAAACCTTCTTGCTGTGAGGCAACTTTGGTAATCACTGTGCTGCCCTGGAATTGGATAGAATCATTCGGTATTAAATGCTGTATAAAATGCTTTATCCCTGAATCGTATCCTAGGTCATGATTCTAAAGAAACACTTACCAGCTACTTTATTAGGTACTTGTGTAAGGGTGAGGGGATATTTTCTTGGCAGACTTTAAGCCCCATAGGAACAATTGAGGATCGTTTAAACACTAGTCTGCCTGAGTATTTAATAAAATTATGTAAATAAGTTTTAGTCACTTTGCACTTGAATATTGTTTGTGCTCCCTTTTTGGTTCCTTATATTTTGACTAAATATTTTGGGTTGAAGCTAGCACGATAACATGCCGTAACATGCCATGTGACAAGGCTCAAATCAACTCAAACCGGTTTCTTGGACATGACAATGAGTTCCCTGGACTCAAAAGGCCTCCACAGGCCCAGGAAAGGGAGTTCAACCCAGTACTGACAAGGTGCACCTAATAAAGTGTATGTCGAATAGTTTTTTAAAGGAGAGGTTCACACCCCTACGTGTGAGTAAAATGGTCTCACAGAACTTAGATTTAACCCTGACAAGTGATTATTGATAGCTACAACAAGGACTTTTACTGTGAAATGTAGAAAGAAAAACACCTTCTCCATGGGAAAAATTGTAAATCTCTTGCCAGGGTGTCCACACACCCTGGCAGCAGATCTCCAAGGGTGAACAGTCTCTGGCATGTTAAATGTCTGCGCTGCAGATGATATGTGAGTGAAATAAAAGTTTGTTGTCTTGGCACCGAGCATGATATTATGTTGCATTGCATGTTATTACTTTATTACCTTCATAAGTATAGACACAACCTTCAGCTACAATTTTATGTTGGTGCTGTGGCTGAATATATTGTTCACTCCAGCCTCATTTAAATGCAACACCCCAGAATTGCCCTGCTTTGAAATTTGTATCCTTGCGCTTTCATATCTCGATGTCGGTGGGCACCGAAGTGTGTGTTTGTGTTTAAAAACAAATTAATTTTCTTCAAAGTCACATATACTCCTTATGAGGCGCAGGACTTTGGCATATTAAATGGGAACTGCTGTACAGAGGTTTGACCTTGACCTCAACTGGCCAGAGGAGCTGCATGCTATTAAATATAAAGGACCAAATAATTCTTGAAAGAAGAGACCTTCCTGCTCGATAGCCCTGCCATCATATATTACCATGGGCTTATCACCAACCAGAAGCTTCTTTCCTTTTTGGCCGTGGCCCCATTCTATTTCCTTTCCTGTCAGCCAGCAGCCAATCACAACCCTCCTCTGCATCCTCTTTCGTTGGAGCTACATCTACACCTATGTCCTGAAGTGTCCCAGCCTGCCTCCCTGCACTCAGCTTCCAGCTCTTACACCTTTGGTGATGAAGAGGCTGATCTATGCAGGAGAAGCAATGAGTATAGGCATCAACCTCTCTATATCCACATATAACGAGACCATGTGAGTCTTTGGCTGCTTTATTAAGAAGACACAATTCAGCAATACAATGTCGCTTGATGATACAAATAGTCGTCTATATTGTTATGAATAATAATCAGTAATAACAGGTAATCCTCTGTAGTGACCCCGAAAGGGAGTGGCCAAAAGTAGAAGAAGATTATTATAAATATTTCTTTCAACTGTGAGGTCACATGAAAAGATGTGAAAAACTTTTAACTTCCCAGCCAATTAGGTTCAGGGGCTCATCATGTGAGGAATTCTTCATAATTGATTGTGATTTATAAAATAAAACCCATGTTTGATGAGTTCTTTTCAAAACATCAGAAAACAACGGCCCTTGTGATAGTAGACAACAGACACTCAATGAGCTGACATGAGTGAAAAAGAAAGAAAACAGTCTCTCTGTGTGTCCATCACACTTGCCTCATTTATACTTTATGCCTTATACGTCCCCATTATGCCGAAACCAGCTCTCTGATGCTCTTTGCGTTCTATTATCTTTCCTTATGCTTACCTATTTTTCCTGCTCCCAACACATCAACTCCTAGAATAAATGTTCATCCTGAGCAGCTGTGTCTCTGCCTGGTTTCGGGAACTACATTTACCTGTACAGTAAGCCCCTGCAGCAGGTAGTGAGGACAGCTGAGTCTCTTGTCCTTCTATCACAATCATAAAAACCACATGCAGTATCTGAATAGTCAAGAATATTGTGGGTGACCTCCTACATCCCTCACACAAACCGTTCGTCCTTTTGCCATCTGCCAAAAGGTGCAGAACTGTGCAACAGTTTTTTTGCCTCAAGCAAGAATCCTCAAAAACAGTGTCACAGTTTTAACGGCTACATTCACTACATTTACACTTTATGTAGTTCTGCGTCAGTATGCAGCTGTATGGTCCAGTAGAAACTCTCTTTCATGCTACTTACTGACTGATACTTACAGATACATACAGTCTGAAGGGAGAGGACGCTGGCTGGTTGTCTGTTCGCCGCTTTTCCATCAGAGTTCTACAGCCTGCAATACTATAAACCGACAAGTATACCTTTTATTGTTGCTCACCGGCAAACCTTTTTGGATATATATCCGTATTTGTATATGTTATTCTGTATTTGTATTTGTATTTGTAAGAATTCTACCGAGTCTGGTGACGGTCCGCTTACCTGTTGCTGCAAGTGTACCATCACCAGGAGACTTCTGTATCTGTTTGTTTCATCGTTTCTGTCCGTTTCTGTTTGTTCATCGTTGATGTCAGTTTGTTTATCCGTCTTGTTCATCACTGCCCCCGTGACACTTTCACCAATAGCCTTGCTTTCTGTGTTTGATAGCTTTTTTTTTTTTCTTGGCATCATTTCCATGAAAATAACGGCTACTAACGTCCTCTGTGCGTCTCGTCCAAAGCTAACGGCTAATAACGGGCTAGTCTCCACGACTGGCACGATGATGAATTATTCCGTCAGCCAACTGATGAAATTCAACAACTACAACACTCCGTTGTTCATATCGGTTATTAAACAACTTGGACTCCTTCGCCGGCCCCGTTACATTCACAGAAGTTGCCGTTCAAAGTTTGTTTACTCCCGCTCCCGCTCCGATAACTCCATTCTGTCGCGTCTCAGACGCGTCATCAGAATGCTGTCGCTTTTCCCATTAGTGTCACTGGAGTTTCCTCCATAAAGTTACTCACTGTCCGGGTTAGAAAAAGTGGAGTGGATTTCAGTCTTCTTCGGCCAATACAGAGACTCACTGCTCCATCTAGTATTAAAATCGAACTCCTTAATTCACAATCTCTCACAAACAAATCATGCCTCATACATGACCACATCCTGGAGAAATGTCTGGACGTTATGTGCCTTACAGAAACCTGGCAACAACCAGA
>VRLP01006734.1:0-26339 GCA_009660295.1 Lophius piscatorius | reverse complement strand
CGCACTCTCATCAGGATCCTTGCAGCACTGTTTTGAACATACTGTAGTCTTTGAAGACTTTTATCAGGGATCCCGATGAGAAGTGCGTTACAGTAATCCAGTCGGGAGGAGACGAACGCGTGGACCAGCTTTTCAGCATCACTCAAGGTGAGTGAAGAACGGAGTTTGGAAATATTTCTGAGATGGTGAAAGGAGATCTTGCAGATGTGTTTGATGTGGGATTCAAAAGTGAGTTGAGGGTCAAATCTTACACCGAGGCAACCAAATTAGGGCCGTGGCAGTGAGTCCAGTGGTGTGATGTAGGCGGTGTAGGAGTATTCCATGGTCAACTGTGTCGAAGGCAGCAGACAAAGCAAGGAGAATCAGAAGGGAAGGTTAACCAGCATCTGCTGCTATCCGTAAATAAATAAATAATAAATATCCTCCAGTGAGTTCTGTGTCAATCCAGGAATAACCCTGTATTTGTCTTTCATTTTCAGCTGCCTTCGGGTGCACATTCCATCACCTTGTTGCAAATAATATTCAGAGAAAATATGGTAAAGCTAGTTGATACATGCTTCTTGAACCACCTGGTGATGGCTTTAGTTTTTGTTGTTCTTTATTGGTTTGTGATTATTGCCCATTATTTGCCATGTTTAGTCATGGGATTTTTGTATTCCGTTTTATAGTTAAAGTGTATCTCTTTTTCCTTTCAATGTTCTGTGTTTTCAAATCTTAATTCCTCCTTGTCCAGTTTGGTCTTTTGTGTTTTCATGTATGCTCCTTCCACTATTCTCTTTCTGTTTCTGTATCTCTTCATACCGTGTTTAGAAAGCCATCTTCTTCCCACATCAACGGGTGTTCCTGTTTCCTTTGCATTCCATAACTCTGACTAGCTCATGTGACTCCTCACTCCTTCTGTAAAGAACTCTGTTTCTCTGCCACTTTGTTATGTCCTGTTTAGATTGAGCCATTTCCTCATGCTTCTGGTATTTTTCTTTGCGCGTTCTCTAGTTGCTTCTATTTTCTTTTCTTTTCTTTTGTTTGTATTTCTGGGATCTGGTTTTGCATCTGCGTTTGGATTATTTGTTCTGGACCTACTCATTTTAGTGCCAATAGTGTTATATATTTAGTAAAAAAATATTCAATACTTTTGCCTAATTTTGGACTACTCTCTGGTTTAGATTCCTTCTAGTTATTCTAACATTCATTATTAAAGTAACTGAACTGCATCACTTGGGTTGCTGTGTTTTATCTGCATCATTAGCACCTTGAGATTTGATCCAAATGTAAAGTGCATTATTAATTAAATGTATTATTTTGTATTATTATCTGGGTCCTCCATTTGAGAACTGTTCACCTTTCGTATCAGAGCTATATCATGAATTCAGTCCATAAAGCAGTGATTGTGTGCCACAATGTCTTGATTTGTCTTGGTGTTTAGCTTGTAAGTCAGCAGGGCAGAGGCAGAGGCCATATATATATATACTGAACATAAGGATCATAGTGTGCATCATAAGTCATAATTCTTAATCTGCTGCCTGAGGACATTTTTCAGAATATAAATCGGGTCCTCCAATGCATCACATTACTCCTCAGTCAAGTTCTGTATCAACTAAAATCTCCAGATCTAAACTTAACCACTAGCGTGATGTCATTGCTCCGAGTCTCACAGTAACTTGATCAAAGAGAGCGTTTGCAGAAGAGTAATCAGCTAAAATTACTCAGTGCTTCTGGGGTGTTTGTTCAAGCATGCTGAGGGGAGTCATATGATTCTTGTTGAAAAGGGGCCTATTAATGAACTTAATAATCAGCTCTCATCAAGTGTTGCTCTGAAACGAGTCTGCAGAGGTTTATGGAAGATAGACGCATTGTTGCGGGTGGTTTCATAGTCCTTCAGAAAGTCTTCAAATGAACTCTTATTCCCTCATTGCATTATAAATACATCTTCATAATGGTGCACAAACTGTATGTAGAATAAACAATCATGCAAATGCATCTGACGGTATTAGGTTTTGTTCAGTGGATGCTTTGTCATGAGTCTCAAAGGAGTCTTGCTCGAATATTAGGTAATCTGACAATGTGCTTTCTATTTCTGGGTGGTAGTCTGTTGAAGAAGACAGCCCAGCAGTAATAAACTGTTGGGTATTTTGTCAGTCCGTATGGAATAGAATGTTATGAGACTCTTTATCAATTTTGGCCACTTCACTTCTGCCTCCATCCTATATGTAAAGTGTACGAGTATAAAATTAAGCTGTATGTTATCAGGGTTGCACAAATAAATCACTATTTGGCATATATGTCATACATTCCTTCATCAAAATGTTCTAGACTTTTTCTGGACTGGATCACTTATCTGAAGGTCGGAGGTCCAAACCATAGCTCATACGGTGTAGAGGCTAAAGTGTCCTTAAGCAAGATGCTGAACCCCAAGTTAATCCCAATGGCTGTGCCATTGGTATGCGAATGATGTCATCAATGGCTACCGCTCCTGATGAGCTGCTGGTGCCTAGCATGGGAGCCTCTGTCATCTCTGTATGAATAAATGAGTGAATGCTGGATTGTGTTGTAAAGTGTTTTGGGTCCAGGAATCTAGAAAAGTGCTATATAAATACAGTCCATTTACCATTTACCATTAATGAGAGGTTCAGGTAAATAATGGCAGTAAATTCGGGTTTTAGAACCTCATGTGCCTCCCATACTAAAATGCCTGAATAACTGCCAGCTACCATCAACTGAGAGTTAAAGCACAGGAATGGATGAATGATTAAACATGTTGATGCTGACAGGAAATTAGGCAAAAAATAATGACTTTGGTGTGTGTTGCCGCTTTCTTTCGACTCATACTATTCGGTGCAGTAATGTACATGATATTGGGGAAACAATTGTGACAACTATTTTCATGTATTTGAATTATTTTTTGTGATATGGCTTCTTTGAAACCTATTTTGCAGTACAATACAAACGACCTCTGATTAGCCTCTCTGATGAAAGAAACAGCTGGCTTTTACTGGTGTATGGGAAAAGCTTTATGATGTTTACATCAAATGACTTGCATTCATTTAAATATCATTAGCGCAGCATTTGATTGGTGTTAAGACCTGGCACATGTGCTCACAATGAAAAAGGGGATACACACCATTAATAGCATTTAACAAAAGTCTTTATTAAGCCAAATTAAGTCAAATTAGATCAAATGAGTATTACGTAATCAGGATATGTGCTGCCTGTTGGAGGGGCGGAGGGTAAAATATTAGTCTGCAGCAAAATCTTTATAGCTAGCTACACACTAGAGGATTTTAAAATCTGATTTTTAAAACGTGGGAGACCACAGACTTAAGGACAGTTTTTTAAGGATTTTTATCATTGTAATCTTCCGGATGCACACACTAGACGATTCATCCAGATTGCGAGACCAGACACATGCTGTTTTTAGAAAGGATTCCACAGACACGACGTCTCACAGAAACTCGCATGACCAGTTGACCTCCTTGTCGATCCTACTTTGATGTATCTTGTGTGACACTGTATAAAGGTACTCGTGTTGCTGCCATACTTCGACAAGCTGCTCTTCTTCTTCAATAATCCACCTGACTTTGGGTACAGGTATGTTTAGGCTTCTGTTTGTTGTAAAAGTATGCAACATCAGGTTATGACGCTCCACAGTCCGGTCTCTGTCTTTGCCTAGGGCGGGTATTCTGTCGGAGACAGCCCGATCAGGAGCTAGATCGGGGAGACTGTATATTCATGGCACAGTACAAACAGTGGCTGATATTTCTGCTGTCATTTTATATTAGCAATGCTCACGTTACCTGTCAAAATGTAAGCATTCTTACATACATGAACAGTCTCCTCTGTCCATTCATATATCCTCATTCGGGTCCTGAAATAGAGTGCACAGTCAGCCTAGGGCAACATTTTAAATCGATATATCTTTACATTAAAAAATACAAACCATAAACTTAGAAATAATCATGTGCTTTTAACAGTTCTATCTTATTGGTAATTAACATAAAAAATAGAACTTCTGGTTGAGACTATTGCTACTCTTATTAAAGCTTAGATGACATTATAGCAACTTCCAGTACCGGCACATCCCTAGCTCTTTCTGCATGAGTAGAAGCAAATGTGAAGCTAAACTTTAGATTTAATACAGGATATGATGATCAATTAACAAATAAACTAGAGTTTAGAAAGAGCTAAAAAATATCTGATGGCACAGAAAACCAGCCCCTGTTTCAATACATACTATCTGAGTAATAATCATTAATGAGAAACCTTTAACGTCATATTCAACTACAGGTTTGTTGTTGTTTGTTTTCCATTGTGATGTAATCTTGACTTGTATGGGCTCCGGGAGGAGTAATTGCTGCTTTCGTGGTGAAAAATGGGGATCCAAATAAATAAAGAGTGCTTCATCAGAGTCAAAGCGCTTCTTAACTTCTCTGGATGTGACACTAATAAGTTCTGAACTTACTCGATTGATTACATCGATCCAATTTATTAAAGTATGTATAACACTACTCATAAAGGTCAGAATGCGATTTACTAAGCCAAAAAAAAATTGTGGTGCTTGTGATTAAGTCTGTATTGAATACATTTGAAAGGAAAGATGCAGTTGTCCCCTCCGACAACCGCCATCTTAACGTGGTTGAGGGGTTTGAATGCCCTATTGATTCTAGGAGCTGTGTTGTCGGGGGCATTTTGGTAGTGCCCCTGGTAGTGCCCGCCAGCGAGTGTCTGGTTGCTGGGCGTTCAACCATATGGCCCGGTCAGGTTCAGCCCAAAGAAGGGACATGGGTCAGTCCTCCCGTGGACCCACCACCCACGGACGAATCCATAGGGGTCTGCTGCATTATGAATCTGGCAGTAGGAAAAGGCAGTGGCCTTGGTGGCCCGATGCCCGGCTATGGAAGCTAATGTTGGGGACATGGAATGTCACCTCACTGATGCGGAAGGAACCTTAGCTTGTGCGAGAAGTCAAGAGGTAGCGACTAGATATAGTCGGGCTCATCTCTACGCCCAGCACTGGTTCTGGACCCTGCTTCCCGATGGGGGCTGGACCCTATACTATGCTGGAGTTGCTTCAGTTGATAGGCGGAGGGCTGGTGTGGGCTTACACTTAGTTCCCTAGCTCTCTACACATGTATTGGAGTTAACCCTAGTGGCTGAAAGGTTGGCTTCCATGCACCCTCGGGTTGCGGAACGGGTCCTGACTATTGTTTGCACTTGTGCGCCAAACAGCAGTTTGGTAGTACCCAACCTTTCTGGATTCCTTGGAACGGGTGCTGGAAAGCGCCCCAACAGGGGACTCCATTGTTCTACTGGTAGACTTCACACCTGCATGCACACGTGGGCAATGACAGCGAGACCTGGAGTGGCGTGATTGGGAGGAACGGCCTGCCTGATCCACATCCTAGGGGTGTTCAGTTATTGGCTTCTGTGATAGTCACAGTTTGTCCATAACGAACACCATGTTCAGCTGATCTGTGGCTGCATGTATTGGACAGTAGGGTGAAGATAGAAGCTGAGCTGTCAACTGATCACTACCTGGTGGTGAGTTGGATCAGATGGCGGGGGAGGAAGCTGGCCTGGTAGGCCCAAACGAATAGTGAGGCTCTGCTGGGAACGTCTGGCTGAGGGTCCTGTCCCGAGGGTTTTCTACTCCCACCTCCGGCAGAGCTTCAAACGTGTTCCGAGGCGGGGGACATCAAAACTGAATGGTCCATGTTCTGTACTGCCATTGCCGAGAGGTGAGGGATGCCGTTAGGCTGAAGAAGGAGTCCTACAGAGCGTGGCTGCTTTTGGGACTCCTGAAGCAGCTGACAGCTACCGGCAGGCCAGGGGACACGCGGCTGTGGCAGTCACAGAGGCAAAAACACGGTGGTGGGAGAACTTCGGTGAGACCATGGAAGAAGACTTTCAGTCGGCCCCGAAGAAATTCTGACAAACCGTCCGGCGTTTCAAGGGAGGAAAGTGGTCATTCGTCCACTCTGTCTACGGGCTGGATGAGGACCTGCTGACCTCAAATGAGAAAATTATTTTGCGGTGTAAGAAATACTTTGGGGATCTCCTCAATCCCACTAACACGTATTCCTAGGAGGAACCAGAGCTGGATGACTTAGAGGTGGGTCCGCTCATCACTGGGGCTAAGGTCGCTACAGCTGTTAAACAACTCCGTGGTGGCAGCCCCCCGGGGATGGATCAGATCCGCCCTGAGTATCTTAAAGCTCTGGATGTTGTCGGGCTGTCATAGCTGACACGCCTCTGCAACATTGCTTGGACATCGAGGGCAGTACTTCTGGGGTGGAAGACTGGGGTGGTGGTTCCCCTTCCCAAAAATGGGTACCAGAGGATGTGTCTCAACTATCGGGGGATCACTCTCCGCAGCCTCCCTGGTCTACGCCAGGAGACTGGAGAGGAGAGTCCGGTCGATAGTCGAACCTCGGATTCAGGAGGAACGAAGCGGTTTTCGTCCTGGTCATGTAGCACTGGACAAGCTCTATACCCTCTCGAGGGTGCTGGAGTTTAACCAACCAGTCAACATGTGCTTTACGGATCTGGAGAAGGCTTACGACCACGTCCCTCGGGGCATCCTTTGGGGGGTGCTCCGAGAGTATGGAATGAATGGCTCACTGTTACGGGCCGTCCAATCTCTGTACAATCTCTGTACTGTCGGAGTAAGAGTCTTGTTCGCATTGTCGGCAGTAAGTCAGCCTCGTTTCCAGCCGGGTCAGACTCCGCCAGGGCCGCTCCGTTGTGGGACCGATTGGATTGAAAGTACTGCTGCCTGTACCCAATCTTCCATCCATCTTCCTGCTGAACGAGCTGAGTTGAGGAGTGCAACGGGACTGCCGAAGTTCTGATGAAGAATATCCACATTAAAAAAAGATAGATATTTATTTTATTTTGTTCTAAATTGCTATCTTCTCTACCCATAGCATTGTCTTTCTCGCATATACTCTCCCATACCCCATTTCATTTAGTAATACGCAACATTTCTTTGCTGTTGCTCAACAATAGGTTTATTATATTATCATGCCTCTTCCACTAACACCTCCAGTCCCATAGCATTAAATTTTGTTTTATGCTTGCGGTCACTTTGCTCTCCGTCCAAACGCTCCATAGCGGAAACCAGTAACACACACAAAACCAACATTTAAATAGTACTGCCTCCACCATGTTCGCAGGGATTTGGAAATTGAATGGATGTGGGTGTGAACTGGGGGAAACACAAATGATTCCAGGACAGATAGGCGTTGATGTAATGGAATTTTGGAGTTTGATACAAGGTATGTTTACTTGGGCAGAGCCCACATCAGAAGTTGGTGGTAAAACTTCAGAGACTCATGAATCGCCTGAAAAACGCTTTACTGATTCGTTGAATGACATCCATCATGTTTTTACACAGCTTTGGTATTTTGTAACTTTACAGAGTTCTAGAGCATGCACACGCAGGGGCAAAAATCCAACTTCAGTGTAGGAGACCCACACATAAATTTTTTTTTCCAGAATTCCCTCCCCATCCCTCCCTCAGGGATGGGTCAAATGCAGAGAAATAATTGCACTATGTTGTACTGTGTATGACTGTGTGTGATCAATGAATGATTTATTCTTCTTCTTCTTCTTCCTAATATCGATTTGATATAGCCATGAAAATATCTACAAATTGATACTTAAAAACTTTTATTTCATTCCAGAAAGACCTTTTACAAGATTACATTTGTCACATCTTGATGAAGTTCCAATTCTACTTCGCCCTAAAATGAAAGTTACAGAATAGTCATTGAATGCATATACGTAAATCTCAATGCAATGTGCTGCTGACAGCTACGTTAGCGAGATCTCCTGCCAATGTCAACAGTAAACATTTGTTTGATTTGATTTGTTGATTTAAGTACTTTCACTACGAAGGATTATAATATTAAAAATCATACTTAATTATATAGTCATCTGTTCAAATTTTATATCACCCCGGGGATTTACACCCCTGTGCACATGCTGTTTTTAAAATATCTATAAATGTGTCTGGATAAATCATTGCACGAGGCTGGAAGCTGGTACATGCACTGTGATCCCTGGAAATTCTTTTTTAAGATTACTGAAGACAGAATGGTTCTTTACCATCTTTGCAGCCATCCAAAACTCTTCCACATTTCCAAGTGGCACACCTGCACAGTCAAAGGATCAATAATTTTGTCATATGGTCTTTTGAAGTCATTCGGTCTGTATGACACTAAAATCTTTGCCAGTTTCCAAAAACACATTTGAAGCCCTTGTGTCGTTAAAAAAATTTACAACAATACAGAAGCTTTTAACATTCCCTATGTCGGTTGACTCATCAATCCAAATGCTGAAATTTTTTTCCTTTTCAGAATTTCTGAGACTTTCAAAATGGCCATCACCAATAACATACATATGTCACCAACATTTCGTCATCACAGCGAGCTCGATTTGCTGGACAGACTCCATTTGATAAGACCTGTAAACACATCAACTAAACAGCCTCTGGCTCTATACACAGATCGTGCAGACAAATTTCAGTGCAATAACTTAGCCTTAAATGTTAGTCTCATAAAATTGTCAAATTATCATATACTTGGCGATTTTTGTCATCATGGATTGGACATCAAACAAAGGGGGAAATTATCGTATGAATACAATGGAAACACTGTTTGTAAGCCTCCTATTGCCCAGGACCTGAGACTGGTTCAGGCCTTTAAAGTTGTACTGTGTTTTCTACACCAGCCATAATTCTTCTTCATACGCTGAACTATTGCCAGGAAGTTGCTCAAATCAGCTCTTAAGAAAAAAAAGGTGTAACGCAGAGTGAGAAAGCTGCAGTAGTACACACTAAAAAAAAAAAAAATGGCAAGAAATTGACAGGCAATTTCACTTAACTGAGGACTAAACGCTCATTTGTATCCAGCAAGGATAATTCAGAATTCACCGCTACACATTGTCACTGATATATTAAAATAAGAAAAATAAATGAATGAATGAATGAATGAATGGGACATTCCAAAAAATAAGGTTCCAAATGATTAATGATATTTCCATGAAATATATGTTTCACATTGTTATTTTAATATATCATTAAATTATTAAAGCAGATTACATTGAAATTAATAACTTTTTTTTAATAATAGGAAAAAAAGATGTTTAGGTTTTGATATCCGCTTTATATTTTACATTTTTTACATTGGCCACAAATTCATTAAGTGTGAAGACAACATTATGTAAATCTGTTAAAATTGTCATGTTGTTTAGTAAATTGTGCATTTGTGTGCATGACTGTCATAAAGACAATCAGAACCTGGCACATTAAACTGAGAAGAAAGTGGTGATTTATGCTCACTCTTGTCCATATCACAATGTTGGTGATCGTCATTGCTACTGCCGGTCTTGTTTCATCTTTCATGCATGACATCAGGCTATGGCGACACCGTGGTATTTTCTTTCTGTGTATTACTATCCCCTATATTTTGGTGGAAATCATTCCTGTAGTCGGGCAAGTGCAGAGTGATGATAAAAATAAAAAATCTACTCAAGAAACGAGCCTGATTTGAACATGTAAGCAGCAGAAGCTTCACGTGTTTCTGTCAAAATGTAGTTAAGATTAAAAAAACAAGTAAGTGGAAACAGGGAAACAAGTAAGTACAGATACCTGAAATCTTTACGTAAGTAGAGTTAGACAGTGTATTTACTTCCCACCTCTTGTTATTATTGGTTGTCCATCATCCTGATGAGTCCTGGGAAAAGCTTTATCCTTTAGATCTTAATGATGTCACCATCTACAGAAATAATTAATGTTGTTCTCTGGCACATAAATCCCTCTTGACATTTTCACAAATGTTGACCTTGTAATGGGACATTTAATAACTCCCATACTGATTCGTCTGACTTTACAAAAAAAAATGCTCACAACCCTAAAATCGCGGGACTATTATTTTTTGATCTTGTTCAAACAAGTAATTATCTTATGGGAATATAAGAACATGTAATTTGTATTAAAAGTTTTGCCCTCTGAGTATTATATTTCCTGAATAGTCATGTTGCACTGGGGCACTAATCAATGAAACACACTTGAAATGCACATGTTGCATTGCTGTTAATTTCCACAATAAGCAAAACAGGGAGGTAAAGGTTTCAAAATATTTGAACTTGTAATTTTAGAAACCAACTCTTGTTTTCTCTTACTTCATACATAAATGGATTAGAAATGAGCAATTATATCTGAAGGTTCCATAAATATAGATGTGTATGTAAATCCTACACCTAAATCGGACAAATACTGAAGTTTCACACGGAAATTTCAAGGATGCTTCATTATTGTCTTCTTCAGACATAAATGAAGCTTTAGGAATATGTGATTGAGTATGCTTTCTCTGTGTGTCATCATTGCAGTACCTCAAGAACAACCTCCACCCCTTCACCGCCAAAACCAGGAACATCCATCCCATCATAAATCTGAGCTCCATTTCTCATCTCCATCAGCAGTGTCTATCTTCCAGGAGAAGTTCACTTAAATACTGGAAGCATCTTATTTATCAGACGGCTTCCCTTGGTGATAAACTGTACTTCCTGTCTTGGTACAAACACCAAAGACTAATTTATTTTTTCATCCTGATTGGAGGTTATTGAGGGTGATCTACAACTGGTAACACCGTACAAAACTAGGCCTATGCTGTAGTCCCTGACAGCAATGCTATGTCCCTGAAAACTCCAAATTCCCTGCGTTGTAAAAGCAAGTGAAGTTATGTCCGAAAAAAAACATTTCTCATAAAAACTTTCCCCTTAGTGAGTAAAATGTGAATTATTAGATTAAAATATGATATACATAAGATAAATCTCCTTGAATTGATTAGTATGAACCAAATGTGGACCAAAATCGGACTTACAGTTAAGGAAATTATGTCGGAAAAACAGGGTTTTTGATAAAAAGCTCCCCCTAGTACTGAAATATGAAATATTAGAGTAAAATATGATATTTTCAAGATAGCTATACAGATACACCCTGATTTGGACTAAATCAGACCAAACGGTTGGATATTATGGTACCAAAACTTTTGGAGATAAAGCTCCTCCTAGTGTAACAATATAAAGATAATTTTTCCTACAATAAGTCTACTTTTTCCTCACACTGAGGTCTATTTGGGTTTCCAATTTGAAAATGATCCATGAAATAATTATAATCATGATTATAATTATCATGACAACAAGAAGTATCTGTGGCAGTAGCAATGACAATTCCATAATGTCCCCGACATTATGGGGATATAATTAGATAATCAGAGCTGATGGTCACATCCAACTGAGGCCTCAGACCTGAATTTTCCTCTGAGATTAGGAAAAAAATCTGTAATTTGTCAGTCTAAATCAACTAGGTTGAGCATACCTCAAACCCAAAACAGGGTCTTACATTTTCATAAATGAGTTGAATGAAACAGATGATTTTCTTCATGTGTAGCCTTTGCCACCACTGTGAGAATGTGTGAATGCTAACTTCTTCTGAAGTGCTTGGAGAGGTCACTCTAATAATGAAATCTAATATTAGGACAGAATCAATCGACGATACAGTTGGCTATGGGGAACACTGAAAAGGGAAAGAGACAAAATAAGTTGCTAAAAATATTTTTTTCACAACAAATTGAATCATACTTTTGAGTCCTTGAGTTAAAGTAGGTACTTCCACCCATGAAGTGAACCTCAACTCTTTCCTCCTTAGAGTTTCTAAGCTGTGTTCTTGTGAAATCGGGACCTGATTAATTTAATTTGTTCACTGTGACACTTTTGACATTTCCAGCCTACTGATCCTTTCTGTGCAATGTTGGGTTTTCAACGAGTGTGATGACAGCAGATCTTTGAGTCTGCTACCTCTCTGCCAGAAAACACAAGACTCGACCCGTGAAGTCAGCCTTCGCTATGGTTGATCTTCATCTCAGCATGCATGGTACCAAAACTATGTTCTCTAGGTTTCAGACTTTTATTCAATTTACCTTCATTAAAGAAATATCATCACATTTTAATTTGACATGTGTAATTTTGTAGTTATCGTGAAACCCTTATAATATGCCCTGCTCATTAATTAGGCTATCATAAACAATTTTTAACACATTATAATGCATCTTCATGTCCATATGGATACTAGGCCTATAATGTCACCAGACAGAAAGGGTATATCCCAAAAATTTCCCCAATCCCCTTCATTTTACAAACCATCTGACTTGCTTAACTCCTAAAATTAAATGTGGAGTTATGTCCCCAGTAGTTTTTGTAGAAAAACAATAGAAGAAATTTCACAAAGTGAGTAAGATATGAACTATCAGAGTTAAATATGGTAGATATCCTTGAGTTAATTCAAATCCACCAAATTAGGGCTAAATCGGACCGCCGGGTGAGAAATTATGGCCCGAAAACCTTTGGAGAAAAAGCTCCCCCTAGTTTCAATAATATATAAAAACCCACCTTTCCAAAAATGAATACAGTTCTTTCTCACAATAAGATCCATGAGGATATAAGTTTGAAAATGATCCCTTCAAACTGTGTTTTAAAAAACAACAAAAACCATAGTGAGTAAAATATGAACTACTAGAGTAAAGTATGATATTTACAAGATAGAGTTCGTCATTTCATGTGCATCAAATTTGGAATAAATCGGACCAACAACTAGGAAGTCATGTCTGAAAAAAAAAAAAATTATGAACTATTTAAATTTAAACACAACATATACAAGGTAGATCTCCTTGAGTCGATTCATATGCATCAAATTCTGACTAAGCGGACAAACGGTTGAGAAATTATGGCCCTCTAAACTTTTGGAGATAAAGCTACCCCTATTCTTGCAAATAAACAACTGACCTTTCTCAAAATCTCTTAGGTTCTTCCTCAAACTAAGGTCTATGTGGGTATATGTGAAAATTATCCATTAAATAATTTTTGAGTTTCGGCTGACAGTTCGCTTTTTTCTACTTTACTGCCCTGCATTTCACATCAATTGTCAACCCCAGTCCAGCTACAAAACATGAGCGCATACGAAAAATTCACCAAAACCACTTGTGAAGAGTACTTGATCACAGCATTCGTGATCCTCCTGTGCAGCTCAGTGTCCAGCTCAGCCATTCCCAACCTGCAGCGAAGTGTCTCCAGCTGTTTGAATGTCAGGTATCTTGCTTTTTATCTGTAAGGCTGTTGGATGGCAGGCAGAAAATCATCAGGAAGAATCCAGTGGATATTCCACACCACCTGGTGGATGAGGATGTAATTAAGAGAAGCAGTTCAGAAAGCAGCACTCTGATGTTTAACTGACGTTCCACCAGGATGCCTGCTCTTGACTGGACATTTGATGACTCAAAGTCAGCATTGGGACAGAGACTCAGGACATTTGGAAGGGAGCAGACATTAAGGACTTTAGATTCCCATTAGAAGATAATGGCTTGATAAAGGAGACTTTTACAGCAACCTGTATTGCTGCTTATACAATACAGGGGATTGGAGACTTTTCAGGGATATACCTTTGCTGTCAGTGGTGACAGCGTAGGTCTAGTTTGTGCAAAACATCATGAGCATGACGATCAGCAAACTGATCAGTAGGATTGACAGTCACCATTTATGGCCATATTTATAGCAGAATAGGACATATATTTTATTATATATTATAATATATTTTACTTTAATACTTAATTTTTACTCACTAGAGGGAGCTTTACAAACAACAGTTTTCAGGACATAAGTTCTGAACCGTTAATCGGATGTAGTCCAAATTTTGGTTCTTATGAATCAATTCAAGAAGATATATCTTGTAAATACTATATTTTACTCTAAAAGTTCACATTTTACCCACTTTGCAGAACTTTATCCCTAAACGTTTTCCGGACATAATTTCCAAACCGTTGGTCAGATTGGTTCCAGATTCGGTGCATATGATTCGACTGGAGGAGTCTACATCATATTTTACACCTACTTTGTCCAATAATTCATATTTTACTCACCTCAAGGAATTTCTTTTTTATTCTTATGTATTCAATTCTGTAAATTAATATTTATTTATGAAGAGTTTTGTTTATATTTAATGTAGCTGATTTAAGATGATCAGACATGATGGCAATATTCCTGTTATCATTATGGAATGGAGTTAGTGTTATTGCAATGGTATGTATCTGGAAATCTGTATGAAAACTGAAATACATTTAATGAAAAGAGTAATTATATCCCATATGACACTGAATTTGCAAGGTTGATGATATTACATGTTTTTACCTTCATGTTTGGCAGTGAATATAAACATGGGATTTGCTACGCATTGCAGCATATGTTCAGCTTGCATGGAGATGTGATGGTGCCACCTGTTAAACCGCTGAAGCACACCGCGGGATTTTAGTAATTGAATGAGTTCTCATTCATCCATCTCTACTCATGACTAGATGTGCTATGCATATGTTCTTATCTGGCTCCAAAATCAATGTGTTTATCAATGTGCTGACTTGTTAGCATTGCACATTTATTTGAACAAATGTATTGGTATGGCCTCTGAAGTGTGACTGTGCTGAATAAATGCATGAGTCCGCTGGTTGTTGATTCAGTATGTGCCTTGAGTAGTAATGCAAACACCCACCTTACATGCTTCATAGAAACAACCTGGACTGTATAGAATACTGGCTGTTATCATTTAAATGATGAAATATTCATTCTGCCGCAGCAGTGCGTTAGGTGTAACCTAGCCATACAGCACAGATAGGTTACAATATCCATCACAAATGTGTCTCATACTGTAAATTGTGTGACTGTGTGTGTGTACCTGTTTAACACTCATCCTTTATTTTCATTGGAGATCTACAACATTTCAAGGGGTCACAAAGACGTCAGTAGTTGATTATTTTTATGGAGGAAGAGGAATGTTTTGCTTGAGTGGAGGCCATTTCACGTAAGTGTTTCAAACTTTTCATCCTCTCACTATGTATTTTAACCTGTATGGACTTTAGAATATGTGAAGGTTTTCAACATCAGTGTTGCCAGAAGCAACCAGAGCCACACTGTTATTTGAGCCAATTTGTCAAAATAAAATAGCCCCATTTGCCTCTACCGTTGATTCCCTTTAGCATCAATCATGTGGAAAGTATGTGGAAATGATCCATATTTCTCCACTTTTCCTGTATCAAGAGGCACCCTCACCCCATGGAAAGAGATGTCTGTCTCTTTCTCTCTCTCGGGAGGGTGTTTCACCAAACACATATCGAACAGAAAATTGAGTCATGCTGTTTAAGAATTAACAAAGACTATACCATAGCATACCAATTTCTTGACCACATGTTAGGCAATAGATTGAGATTCTTAGTTCTTTAGTTCTCAAATCTGAAATCAAGAGTCAGAAAATATTCCAGCTCTGAGGGAAACGCTTGTCATTTATAGTACCAGTTAAAAAGTCTGACCATTTGTAATGTATGTGTAAAAATGTTGGACATGTACAAAAAATGAAGTTCTGTACGGGGCACTGTGACACACCTCACCAAAAAAACCAGAGAGACTATGCCCTAAAATAATGTGGAATATTAATAAGTGTTATTATTATTATAAAACATATTATTGATCCTATTATCATTATTAAATGTTAATTATTACACTACAGTTAATATTGTATCAGCATGCATGTTCACTGATCCAGCTCAAGAATATAACCACTGACAAGGGATGTCAGAATAACATATCTATATCTCACATATCTCATTTCAATGGCACCCTTCAGTGGATGTGCTATATTAAGCAGCAAGTGTATATGAAGTCCCGAAGCTGATGTGTTGAAACAGGAAAAATTGGCAATTATAACAAACTATATAACAATCTGACCCAGTCCCAGCAGGCTGGGTCAAACCATCTCAGATGTTTTTTGGTATGTAATGGTTAGTTTATACCAAAATGGCCTGAGGTGGGACAACTGGTGAAGCAAGTCAAGTCAGCCAATGGTCATTGGTGCATGCAGTGAGCAAAGACTAGTGTGTTGTCAGATTCCACAGAGGAGCTGCTTGTGCACCAATAGTTGAATTGTTGCTGTTCTGATAGAAAGGTGTCAGAACACTCAGTCCATCTCACCTTGATATGTATGGGGCAGCAGAGCCGGGGACAAGTCAGAGTGCCCATCCAGACCCATGTCGGCCAAGACCGGACCATGGAGTAATGAATAAAGGTGGCCTGTCTAATGATAGAGGTGTTACAAAACATTGTGCATCGCAGAGCTGATCACAACATTGGAAAGAGAGCACTCATTCAAACTCATCTGGCATCTACTCTTAAATTACTGATGAGAAACCCTGACTGTAAAAGGCAGATGTCACTGAAAAGCATATACAAAGACCCAGTATTGAAGCTAAAAATTTACATTATTGACATGCAAACCTAAAAGCATGCCTGCACTTTAGCCTCATTCACTTAGTGATGTCTTTATCCAGCGTACCTGTGACAAATACAGTGAATGAATTGCCAGTGTATTCCCAGGTCGCAGGACTGTTCCTGGTGAGTTCCCAATTCACCTTGACCCCAATGCAAGACCTGTTGTCATCCACCAAGAGGTCCCTAGGCATTGCTCATCAGCCTTAAAGAGGAATTGCAATCATGGACAAGTGACAGACAATTATAATATTGATTGAATCCACTGTATCGGTACACTGAATAGTGGCAGCAGGAAAAATCCCACACAATGAAACACTTTAAACTAAGTGTTTGCCATCAAACATCCAGTATATTCCCTGCCAAACTGGCAGGAGCTCGCCATTTTTCTGTTATGGATGCCAGATCCTGCTATTGAGCCATAAAATTAACCGAGAATCAACCAAACTGACAACTTTTAACACTACATTTAGACAATACAAATTATCATTTGGCCTTATTTCAGCAAAGGGTGTGAAATGAGAAAGATATGACAAGACATAAAGGGCTTGAAGGGGTCACAGACAATGTTGGTAATATTCTAAACTATGGGCAAACAAAAGCTGAATATGACAAGAATCTTCATGCAAGGGGAGGCCAGGGATGAGCAAAATCAGGGCCACAGAATTAAACCACTTTGGACAACTCCTGACAACAACAATGCCATCAATGCGATGGAACCACTTAAAAACAATGGTTAGCTTGAAATCATTTTTTGGAGTGCTTGACTACCTATGAAAATCCCTGTCAGTCACTGTCGGAGCAGGATGACAGCCTCAGTGAAGGACATTTGGGTGAACACAGGTTTTCTGTCAGTTACTCTAGGCTCTCAGAAGTCAAAGATAAAATCATAATGATCCACTTCTTTCGGGTCTAAATCAGGAAATCAAGGAAGGATGGCCTGAGGAAAAAAATGTCCTCACAGCTTGAACACGACTGTGAAGAATGGGAATGTTTAAGGTTAGAATTCCAACTTTAGTATGTCATGTGACATACTGTACAGAAAAATAAACAGAACTATTGCCAGTCCATTCAGAAGTCTTCACACAATTCCCTACAGAACCTGGTATATGGAGGAATTCACAGCTAGAGCTGTTGTTTACTTTATGGATGATGATGATTTAACTTATGAACATTAAATTATTACGATGTGGTGGGGAAAAAGACATACTGAAGCATAATCATACATTATCCTCCTTGTTCAAGCAATGTTCCGCCTGAGGGATACATTTCTCTGTCCGATTCATATGTGAAAGTTGTTATAATTTCTGTGAAAAAACATTTAACCACTTTCTGATGATCACATTAAACATGTTGAAATTAAGCAAAAAATAATCAAGTAGTTGAAGCATACTGGTCAGTTATGACGATTGTCTTTCAACCCAGTGCCTACTGAGAAATGTGAGTGTGAAGTTGGCCTTTCTGATACCAAAGTGTTATTTAGAATGAAAAATAATAGTGCATTCTTGTTACAGACGATAACAGCACCGGGAGAAAAAGGACAAAATGTCAAAAGTTGATTCATTGATATCTCTTCACTATCTGGGTTCCTGGTGGTCAGAAACAGCTGAAGCTGGTAGGAGTCATGGACAGGGGCTAGAATAGGATTGAGCAGGTCCAGATAAGATTTTTGAAAGTGTGGGTTGGAGGTTCATGAGGAGGGGGTGGTCCAGTTTAGGACTCGTATGCGTGGAGCTGAGCCAGAGGTCACTGCAGTTACCAAAAGTGCAATGTTTCAAAAGTAGTTTTCAAAGTTTTCTGGACCTGTTCAACTGGAGAAAGTTGTTTTTCATCCACACCTTTATCTCAACCAGACAAGCGCGGAGAGTTGACAGGGGAGATGATGAGGACGGAGAGGCTGCGGAGGAACATGTGTCAGTTTTTATGTAGATTTGCGTGTCGTCAGCATAGCAATGGAATGAGAGCCCATATTGACTGATGACACGGCCAAGGGGGAGCATGTATAGTATGAAGAGTATGGGGCCAAGGACTGATCCCTGGGGGACCCCAAAAGTGACGGTGTGTGTCCGGTACCTTGAAGTTCCAAGTGAAATGTATTCCGTTCTGTCGGTGAAGTAGGATTGAAACCAGTTTAGGGCGGTGGCAGTGAGTCCAATGGTGTGATGTAGGCGGTGTAGGAGTATTCCATGGTCAACTGTGTCGAAGGCAGCAGACAAACCAAGGAGAATCAGGGGGGAAGGTGATCCAGCATCTGCTGCCATCCGTAGGTCATTTGTGACTCTAAGCAGAGATGTTCTGTGCTGTGGGCGGAACGGAAACCGGACTGAAAGGTTTCAGAGATGTTGTTGTATTTGAGGTGGTCCTGGAGGTGGGCAGCAACTACTTTTTCCAGTACTTTGGTGAGGAATGGGAGTTTGGAAACGGGCCTGTAATTAGCAAAAACTTCTGGATCGAGAGTAGGTTTTTTGAGGAGTGGTCTTATTATGGCAGCCTTTAGGGCAGATGGAACAACCCCGGCCTGGAGGGATTGGTTTATTTCAGCGGTGATCAGGGGACTGATGGAAGAGATGTTAGTTTTCACTAGGGCTGTAGGAAAGGGGTCGAGAGCACAGGTGGAGGGTTTCATCGTCCTGATGATAAACTCAACCTCTTGCTGTGAGATTTCTGAGAAGCACTTTAGAGGCTGGGAGATCTCAAACTGTGAGTAAGTAGACTGGATAGGTAGAGTGGAGGAACCAGAAAGGACAGAACGGATTGAGTCAATTTTCGATTTGAAGAAAGCCATGAAATTATTACAGTGCTCTTCTGTAATTTCTGTAAGTGGGGGAGTTTGTTGTTTAAGAAGATGATTGGTAGTGGAAAACACCTGCTGCTCAAGGACACGCCCAGCTGCCTTCATTTTCCGTAGCTCGCTGGTGAACCAGGGGGCTGAGTGGGAGAAGGTGACTGTTCTAGTTTTTACAGGGGCGTGACGATCCAGGATGCTACTCAGGGAGTTATTGTAGAAATCAACTGAGTCATTGGCTAATACAAAGTAACAGTAAGCGGCGGGACAGGTCTCATTCAGGACAGAAAAATCATCTGGTTGTTGCCAGGTTTCTGTAAGGCACATAACGTCCAGACACTTCTCCAGAATGTGGTCATGTATGACGCATTATTTTTTTGTGAGAGATTGTGTATTAAAGAGTTCGATTTTAATACAGTTGGAGCAGTGAGTCTCTGTATTGGGCGAAAAAGACTGAAATCCACTCCACGTTTTCTAACCCGCACAGTGAGTAACTTTATGGAGGAAACTCCAGTGCCACTAGTGGGAAGAGCGACAGCATTCTGATGACGCGTCTGAAACGTGACGGTGCGCACGTCTTACCAAAAGGACGGAATGGAATTATCGGAGCGGGAGAAAATAAACTTAGAACGGCAACTTCTGTGAATGTAATCGGGCCGGCGAAGGAGTCCAAGGTGTTTAATAACCGATATGCACAACGGCGTGTTGTAGTTGTTGAATTTCATCAGTTGGGTGACGAAATAGTTCATCATCATGCCAGTCGTGGAGACTAAGCTGTTATTAGCCATGGACGAGACGCACAGAGGACGTTAGTAGCCATTATTTTCATTTAAAAATGATGTAGAGAAAACAAGAAAACACAGAAAGTGATCAACAACGACTTTTGGTGAAAGTTTAACGGAGGCCGTGAGGAACAGAATGGATAAACAAACTGACATCAACGATGAACAAACAGAAACGGACATAAACAATGAAACAAACAGATAAAGAAGTCTCAGGGTGATGGTACACTTGCAGCAACAGGTAGACAGACCGTCACCAGACTTGGTAGAATTCTTATAAATACAAATACAAATACAAATACAGAATAACATAAACAAATACGGATATAAATCCAAAATGTTTGCCGGTGATCAACAATAAAGGTGTACTTGTCGGTTTATAGTATTGCAGGCTGTAGAACTCTGATGGAAAAGTGACGAACAGACAACGCCAGCGTCCTCTCCCTTCAGCCTCCAAACTGAAACAGGAATTAATCTTTAATCTTTTGTTTAATCTTTGCTCGGATAAAACTATAAATTTTCCTGGCTTTGAACATTACTGAAAGTAAGTAAACAATCCAATAATACCTATAAAGTGGTTATGAGACACTTTCTTGAAAAATATAAAAAAGTTATTAGTCAATAATTGTTGATAATTTAATAAATTGACAGAAATTTTAATTTGAAGTAATGTTCCGACAAACAAGCGGAATTTGTTTTCAGCCACTAAATTTGATGATGTAATTTTAGTTGTTAGAATTTGCTTATTTAAGTGCTTGTGTCAAATTAATATCTTGTGTGTTCTCTGGCTGTCCCATTGTGATTTGTTGAGGATGTGTTCAAGGTATGCTGGCAGGTTCGTGGTAGGAACAAATCACTGGCTCTCTACTCCAAGATGTGATAATTGGACATGAAAGGATAAATGATAAATGCACGCCAACTCTACAACCAGTTATTTTTCCTCGAGAACATAATGAGTTTAAAATGGAAGCACTTAAGGTGGAGTGGCTCTGCAGTGTTTAACCCCCGGTGGCAACAGACCATCAGAGGTTAGACAGGCTTCTTCTGCTTTTTGCTCTGCAGGTGCAATTCTAATTCTTAAACATCAAGTTCATTCAGTTTTGATTAGATAATGTAATTATAATTGTCTTGGAGGTTTTGCAAGTGAAATATGTGGTAGGGTAATGACTTTGACCTGACTGTCCTGCTTGTATATTAGCTGCATTCATTCATTTGGTGTCAAGGCTTTAGGCCCTGTGACGTCACCTGAAGCCGAGCTGCTCCATGCGGGAGTCACTTTGTTCTTTCTCTACACAGTGACCCAAATCCCTGCATGCTCTCCTAAAATGTAGTTTCATCCTACTTGAACTTTGTAAAATTGTCTTTTTAGGTACATGCATGTATAGTGTTAATTTTCTAACATGTTTTGACCGACATCCTCGCAATTCTTCACCATGTAGCTGCCTTTAACCAGGATGTCACATAAATAATGATGATCATGATATCAAACTCAAATCCAAGCACACAAATGCAACAACAAAACAACAAAAATACTTTTTGTCCATACTGTAAATTGAATATAGTTTAAGTTAAGCATAGAAAGCAGTGTAGCTGTCAGGTTAAACCTCCTGACTGTTATCTAACAACAGTTTTTGAAACAATGTTTTGTTAGAAAACAGATTATGAAGCCACTGACTATCTGGTGTTCAGCCGTATCTAAAAAAAATCAAATGTATAGACATGGACACATTTTTATTTACAATTGATGTAAAATCTATGACATGAAATAAGTCCCATTTATAATTTTCCCTATAGAAGCAGTACCAATGCAAGATAGATGTATGGATGGAAAGATAACAAGAGAGGGAGAGAGAGAGAGAGGTGATTAGATCGTTGGTTATCAACTAATGCCTTCATTTCATTACTTCATGGACTTCTGGAATTCATTGTAATCACGTCTTCAGCTGTATCAAAATGCATCAGCTAAGGGACCATATCATCTCTTCCATCTCCATTTTTAAAACTCGGCTAAAGACCTACTTTTTCAGACGTGCATTTAGTTACATAGTTAATGTGGTATTTCCGGCCCATTCTGTCATTTCTACTGGCTGTCATTTTCTTTATATTCCTCTTTTGTGCCTTGTTTTTAAAGCCATGTGTTATATTTTATTTTATTTTTTATGAATTTATGTATTAAGTGTGTTTTGTTTTTCCTTTTGGTTTGTTTTTGTTTGACTTTTATTCTTTATTACTGTTTTACTACACTGTGAAACATTTTGAGTTGCATGTTACTTGTGATAGGAGCTGTAAAAATACAATTTATTATTACTATTATTCTTATATCAGCCCTATCTCAGCCCCTCTTCACTGGTTACTAGTTAGTTATAAATTGATTTTAAGATCTTGATGGTTACTTTTCAAACAATTCACGTCCCTGCCCCGAGCCATATCACTGAACTGCTTCCCCCCCATGAGTCTGCGTGCAGTCCCAGATCTTCGGACAGAGCTCTGCTGGTTGTTCCTGAGTCCTTGCCTCAGGACCTAAGTTGACCCCTCTTTTTCAGCCAAGGCCCCCCAGCTGTGGAACTCGCTGAGCTGAGGCTTACAGAATTAGTAACATCCTTTAAAAGACTTGTTAAAACAAATCCTTTTTAAGAAAGCCTTTTATTAATCTAAACAAAGTCTCATTGCCATATTGCTTATGATTATTAACTTTCATTGTTGATGTCTTTTAGCTTAATTTAATGGGAGCTTTATCTAAGTTTTCTGACCGTAGTTTGAATGAATAGTCTCTGGGAGATATATTTAGATTATATTATATTTTACTCTAATAGTTCATATTTTATTCACTTAGGAGATATTTTTTTAGAAAAATACTGAAGACAAAACTCCGCATTTGATTTGAGTTCAATCAGGGGGATTGCCTGCACTTTGGACTTTTCGAGGATATACCTTTGCTGTCAGGGGTGACAGTATAGGCGTAGTTTCTATCTGAACGCCTATTTGTATCATTGTTCTTTGTACAATGTTATCATGTCTTTTACATATTCATCCCATTCTATCTATTAGTAGCCATTTATTTTTAGTCATTAATTGCTGAACCATAGTTTTGGACAAGGATATTTGGTTTACTTACATATCATAAACATCTGGTATAATTCACAAGAAATTTGTATGAAATTTTGAAAGTCAATAATTCAGACCTATTGATATATTTAAAAAACGTCAAGCTTAATTCATTCAATTGTGCTATAATAAGAAGAAGTGGTAGGTAATAATATTCCAATAATAGCATGCGGTTATAGCAACCTTCATCATGCTCATAAAGGTATTTTTAGTGACCAATTTGACCCATTCTCCACTATCTGATGGCTGAACTTACCTCATTTCATCTTAAACCACTCTAAAGGTAAATTAACTAGTTACATTGGCCAACATAACTTGCAGCTATTTCATGAAAATTAGATTAGGTGTCCAGACCTCTCAGATATATTTTGTTCGGCAGCAACTGTCCAGATCCAAAGCTATGTCATGATGTGAAACATGAAACCATCAGACTGTCTTTAGCAATTGGTTTGATTGAGAGACTGCTAGGAGCAGAATTTGTAAAATTTGCATTTATGTGTGGTTCAAATCCAACTAGAGTCGCTGTCTTTGTTAAGGGCACCCAAATCGCCCTGACAAGTATATTAATAAAATTGTATAAAGCACAAATTGCCTCTACACGTGCACACTCACAAAAACGGGCTAGCTGCTAGCCTCTGCAAATCACAAATGTGTTTGCTCTTAAACTATTGAAGTCATTCTGTGTGGCACATGGCTCCGGTCCCACGCAATTAAATTAGGACTGGCTCCACTACTGGTAAACGCTCTCAAGCTCCATGTCACATTGACGACCCTTGTCTCTCTGTTGCCACGGTGATCAATGCCAGCCAGGCTCTTTTAGATCAGGAGCCAAAGAGTTTCTCTCTCACATCTGGAAAATGAACCATTAATCTAAAGCTGCACTTTAGTAGAACTTTGCATTTTTTTTCACTCTCCCTCATTCTTTCCTTGTGTTTCATTGTTCATCATTTTCACTCCCTTTGTTTTTTCTCTGTTCTCCTAATCCTATTCTCTTCCCTTTCTCCATTCATCCTCCAGCTCCCCCTAATGTATTGAGGGAATCTTACCGTTTAAATTTATAGTCCTACGTTGTGCTGCCTTTAATGTAAGAACCTTACATCAACTGCAAGGCCTGGAGCCAGACACTTATACAGTGAATGTCATTTTGGTGAAACTAACAGGATTAGTTGCAGGCTTTCGGTAGCAGGAATGTTAAAATAAGAGAAGCATAAACATGGATTACAAAGATGTGTTTAATTGTTTTCTATACATCAGGAGAATCGTATTTTAACCTATGAGCATTAATTGCATTATAATGAGCCCATTCGTAGCAGTCCTGAGGCTCATTTGCACATATGAATGTATGGTCTTGCAGCGTTTGCAGTAGAATTGAAAAAAAAAACAATCAAATAATAATTTTCAAATAATAAAGATATTCCTTTGAAAAATAATATTCAGAAAATGTTACCACAATTTATTTCCAAGCGTCATACTGCGGTTCACCCCCCAAAAAAAGTAACGACACCGAAGGCAGAAGGAGAGACTAAAGAGACAGACTTGTAGAAATACATTTGGGGGAAGATTGGAAAAAACTCACAGCGGAACGATAGATTGTAGCCTTTGGAGGAAATGATTGGTTATTTAACGCCAAAAAGTAGTAATAGAAAAGTGAAAGGAATGAGTCGGTCAAATAAAGAAACAGTGTGAGGAGACTTCGAGGTGGTGTACAAAATATCAGACGGAGCTGCACAGCGAGAGACACAGCAAGACCGAGGAAGAGTAGAGGGGTGAGGATGAGTTCACAAGAGGCATTTAAGATACTGAACAGATTATAGATGAGGAAGTAGAGCTCCACCACAAATCAACGCAGAGTAAAGGTGTGTTCAAGCAGGATCAAGTGAGTGTGACTGTAATATGATCATTTCTAACTCTTTACGCTCATCCGTCACAGGGAAAACTGACTTTTTACACATATCCACGTACAAGCTAGGCCTATTCTGTCGTCCCAAACAGTCACGGTATACCCTGAAGAAAATCCCCAATACCCTGCTTTGTCAATCACTCTAATTGAAGTCCTCGAATTCAATGTTATGTCCACAGTATTTTATGGAAAAATGTTCTTTGATGTGAATAAAACATAAGCTTTGAGAGGGAAATATAATATAAACAACTTAGATCTCCTCGAGTCGATTCATATACAACAATGTTGGACTAAATAAATCAATGGTTCGGAAGCTATGTCCGGACAACGGTGTTTTTTCATTAAAAAAAACTCTCCCTAGTGAGTAAAATATGAACTATCAAAGTAAAATATGACATTGACAAGATAGATCTCCTTAGGTTGATTCATACGTACAAAATTTGAACTAAAAGGCCTGATGACTATTAGAGTTATAGCTCCCCTCGTGTCGGAAACATAAATCCGATATTTCCCAAAATCAATTTGACTCTTTTTCACACTTAGATCTATGAGGGTAAAATTTTTTTGAAAATGATTGATTGAAATGATCCATGAAACAGTTTTCTGAGTTATCATAACATGGACCATCCCACAACATTGGTCCGCAACGATGTCGGCAACCCACCAGACCCGTCTTGAAACACGGACCAGGACTCTAGAGTGAGCGGGAGGGTTCGGCTCCAAATATGCCGTTATATTTTACCTCAATCCTGATCAAGCAGCTGCTCAAAACAACGCACATACAGAAGACTGTTAAGTGCAGAAGTCCTAACTGCATACTCAGAATGAGAATTTTGCATAACAAAACACTGTGGCGCAATGAAAGTGAGATCCAAAAAACAGTGGTGCCGCTGCGCGGGTCAACTTGTTTGGGTCAACCAATATTTCATGAACTGCCTTTGGTTGTCTCTCCAGACTCTATTACCCTCTGCCATCTATAAGAAGAACACACCCATAACAACAACAACTAAATCTGGGATGAGCAGAAAGATGCATGAAAGATATTTAAAGTTAAGGTTCTGGCAAACAAAAACTTGGTTTAAACAAGTCTATTCTTGATTTATGATGCACTTTACATTTGGATCAAATCTCAAAGTGCTACAAAATAAAAGCAGATAAAAGCATCAATAAAAAAATTAAATAATAACTATATAAAAGCCTGACCAAAAAGCAGCAATGTTAATTAAGGTTATAGGTTCTGCTAAAAAGGAAAGTTTTAAGTCCTCTTTTAAATGTGTCAGTCGTCTGTGGAGCCCTGAGATGGTCAGGGAGGGCATTCCACAGACGAGGGGCAGCAGAACAGAAGGCCCGATCAGCCATGGTGCTGAGCTTAGTCCGGGGAAGGAGGAGGCGGTATGAGTGGGTAGAA
>VRLP01006733.1:0-26351 GCA_009660295.1 Lophius piscatorius | reverse complement strand
TTCACTGTGTGGACCTGGACTCTTTCACTGTGTGGACCTGGACTCTTTCACTGTGTGGACCTGGACTCTTTCACTGTGTGGACCTGGACTCTTTCATTGTGTGAACCTGGACTCTTTCACTGTATGAACCTGGACTGTTTCACTGTGTGAACATGGATTCTTTCACTGTGTGGACCTGGACTGTAGCACTGTGTGGACCTGGACTGTTTCACTGTGTGGACCTGGACTCTTTCATTGTGTGGACCTGGACTCTTTCATTGTGTGGACCTGGAGTCTTTCATTGTGTGGACCTGGACTCTTTCACTGTGTGGACCTGGACTCTTTCACTGTGTGGACCTGGACTCTTTCACTGTGTGGACCTGGACTCTTTCACTGTGTGGACCTGGACTCTTTCACTGATGTGTGTCCTACCTGACTCGGAGGTGACTCCTTGCTCCCTGTGGAACACCTGCAGCTCCTCCTGGAGACCTTGGACCCGTCGGTGGCTCTCAGCCAGCTGCTGCTGGAGGACCATCACCTCATGCTGGACTCTAGGACACACAGACAGATTCCCCAACCTTTGACCTCCAGCCTGACGACCGACCAATCACTGGAGGACACAGAGACCTTTTCTCACCTGTTGACGGTGTCCTTGCTCTTCTGTCGGTCCTGTTTCAGGTGGACAATCTCTTGGCTACGAGCTTCAGCCTCAGTTTGCATCTTACTGCTTTGCTCCGCCCACCTTTCAGCCTCCAGCACCGCCTCCGTCAACCTGGCTCGCTGGAGCAGGGCCTCCTCCCTCAACCGCTCCGCCTCCTTAGCACCGTCTGCTCGAGAGAGTGAAGGACCTCGGTCATCACAAGAGGAACCCTGCTGATGAGTCGGTCCATGAGTCTCAGCCTACCTCTGGTGGTGTCCTTCAGCTGGTTCTGCAGGCTGAGGTTCTCCTCCTTCAGCAGGCGGATATCTGTGGAGACCCGGCCCACAGAGTCCAGACCCTGGATGTAGATGTTGGTAGGAGCACCTGGAGACCACAGCGGACGTTTACTGACTCGATCTACGTATAGATTCCATCATAACCTGGTCCATGGACCTCTGGGGCCTCTGGACCTGGACCCCGTCTGTTGAGTGGTACCTTTCTCGCAAGTGGTGCGGGCCAGCCGGTCCTCCAGCTGCAGTCGGAGGCGCTCGTTGGTCTGGATGGAGTCCTCCAGTCTCTGTCTGAGACTTCTGATCTCTCCCAGGTGCTCCCTCATCAGGTCCGAACCTTCAACCACAGCAGAACCCGTTTGAATCAGAGACTCTGTTTGCTCCACAGAACATCAGAACCACAGAGAATAACAGAACCCTGTGTGCTGACGCTAACCAACACCCTTCATAAGAAACCCGGGTTCTCTGGACTAGTCGTGGCTAAGCAGCCGATAAATCATTAGAATCTCCCAGAATGCATTGCAGCCTGTTCCAGAAAACAGAAACGGCTCTTCGCTGATCAGTTGATCAGTTGAAATGCATGCTGGTTAAAGGAGGAGTGGGAGGAGCCATTTTTATAGATCTAAAGAATGTAATTGATACAGTCTATCATAACGTCCGTTCTCTAACACGATCGATACATCAGGTACCGACTGGGTCGGTCTTACCTGAAGAACAGATCACACTGATGAAGGATGACAAGAAGAACATCATCATCGGCAGATTGTTCTGTTGGTGTTCCCCAAGGATCAAACTCAGGCCCACTGTTACTCTGTATTTATATGAATGACTTATGTATGACACGCTAGACCTAATGCTAACCATGTACATGCTAACGTTAACCATGTACATGCTAACGTTAACCATGTACACGCTAACCCTAATGCTAACCATGTACATGCTAATGCTAGCCAACAGGCAGCATCGGTGCTCAGAGGTGATGTGGAGACTGGATGATTCTCATGTTTGACACTGAATCTGTCTAAAACTGTCTTTTATGCATCGAACAAAACAGCCACCTCCGCCTGTGACGATTGTAAAGGTCAGAGGTTGCAGGACGCTCAGCGTTTTAAATGTTTAGGTGTGACTGTTGATTCAGTCGCAAAAACAATCAAGACTAATCTGGCAAAATTTAGATTCTTAAGACATCGAAGGAGCCCAGATGCTGCAAAGCTGTAAATCGCTCCAATGACACGGACTCTTGTTTCATACTTCAGAACCATCTGGGCTCACACCGGTCCCAGATCCCTCGTGTTAACGGGATAACTCAAGAACTATATCATGTTTCAAATTTCATCCCTACAAAGAGCCCAGAGAGGAAGAACTGGATTGACTGATGTATATTTCCAACATTAAGGGAGGATCCATCATCATCTGAAGATTTAAGGGCCGTGATTTCTCAACCGCGGGTCCAATTCAGTCCAAATCAGGTTCCTACGACTGGACTGGAGAAGATCCGCCGGTTCTTCTCTAATTGTTCCTACTTTACTCACTAGGCGGAGCTTTCCTTAAAATAATAATCCTGTTTTCAGACATAACTCCACATTTCATTCGAGGGGTTCACCCTGGTAATCGGGGACGACAGCGTCGGTCCGGTTGTGAGAAAGTTAAAAAGAATAATCTTCAGACATTTGAAAAGGTTTTGTTCCTGGCAAAAGTGTCAGTAATGTGTCAGATCCTCCACCTCCACAACCGCCGCAGCAATAGGTGGAGCAGCTGGACCCGCTCCACCACCAGAGGGGGTTGGTACCTGCATCTAGGTCTACAGCATTTGGCTTAACCACTGAGTATCAGAGAGAAGAACCTGGAGGTGGTCTACAGTCGCTACAGCTAATGTTAGCATGTCTACAGTTGCTAAAGCTAACGTTAACATGTCTGCAGCTAGTACAGCTAATGTTAGCATGTTAAGTCGCTACAGCTAACGTTTTCATGTCTACAGTCACTACAGCTAACGTTAGCTTGTCTGCCGCTGCTACAGCAAATGTTAGCAGGTTAGCAGTTGCTACAGATAATGTTAGCATGTCTGCAGTTGCTACAGCTAAAGTTAGAATGTCTGCCCTTGCTACAGCAAGTGTTAGGAGGTTAGCAGTAGCTGCAGCTAACTTTAGCAGGTCAGCAGCAGCTATAGCCAATGTTAGCTGCAGTCGTAAGAGAACTTTAAATCTGTGGTAGCTAATGTAGCATGTTTTACTGTATTTATGTTACAACAACAGAACAAATCAACCAAAGGCTCCAAATCTTCGCTCTTAGGTCCGACTACCTGTGTGGCTGGGTCCCGTCTGGTACCCCGAGGATCCTGAAGACAGGTCTGCTCCCAATCTCACCGGTCCTCTTCCGTAGGCCATATCCCACAATGCACTGCCCTCCAGCAGGCTGGCCCCAGATTTCAGAGTAGAGCTGCTGAGAGGAAACGGCTGCAGTCCTTGGAGGGTCAGAGGAACGGGAACCCCCTGAGGTCCGGACCGGGTCGAAGAGAACTCTGGAGACGAACCGTCAGAACCATCAGGGAGACAGAGAGTCAAAGCGGGGCACAGAGACGGCGGTCAGGGGTCTGTCTGCAGCCCCCATGAGTGATTGTTAGATCAGAGGGAACCCCCTGAAGACACACCGTAAAAAGTGTCTCTAGAAATGACTGTAAAAAACTCCAACCTGAAGACAACAGGTCGTTCACCGCAACTGAAACGGTGAACGATCTTAAATAAAGAAACGGTAAATAACTCGTTTGGTCAGAATGTGTGGAAAATAAAACCTTTGGTAAAAATACCATGAGAAGTATTATTCTGTCTACAGGACAGATCTTTGTACAGACATAAGATATTAAAGAGATCCTGTATTTGTTATTATTTACTGTTTTCACCATCATCTGGTGAATTCTGCTCATCTGCTCTGCCGGTATTTTATCATGATTTATACATATTCATACATACAAATCTGATTTTTTACAGAGTTGATTCATGAAGGATCAGATGAAGAAGCAGAAGAAGAAGAGCGAGTTAAAGAGCAAACAGGAAACAGGAAGCATAAAACAGAAAAGAACGGATCACAACTGGAGAAGAGGATTTCCCGGCGGGAGCAGGAGGGTGGGCGGAGCCTACGAGCGTCCGGACAAGCTGCCACTCAACAAGACACACCCACAGGAAACACACGACGTCCACACGGGGATTCAAACCCACAACCTTATTACTGAGACAGTTTGACCCCGACGACAACGTGAGGTTCAACTTTAAAAGAAGAGGATGAATAATAACGATGACAACTAGAGTTAAAAACAATAATAATAACAATAATAATAACAATAATAATAATAATAATAATAATGATAATAATAATGATAATAATAAAAATAATAGTAATTATAATAATGATAATAATGATAGTAATAATAATAATAACAATTATAACGATAACAATAATAATAATAATGATTATAATAATAATAATGATAATATTATTAATAATAATAATGATAGAATAATAATAATAACAATAATAACAATTATAACAATAATAATAATATTAATAATAATAACAACAACAATAATAATAATAATTATTATTATAACAATGAGAATAATAATAATAATAATAATAATAATAATGACAATAATAAAACTAATGATAATAATAATAATTATTATTATTATTATGTTCCCTTCTGGCGTCTCCATAAAGGATCATCTGTCTCCATCTCCTCCTGTCCTCTGGATCATCCTCTGTCACACCAACTGCATGTCCTCTCTCCACACATCCACAAACCTCCTCTTTGCTCCTCCCCTTCTTCTCCTGCCTGCAGCTTCATCTCCATCATCCTTCTACCAGTAGATCCACTATCCCTCCTCTTCACGGGTCAGAACCATCTCAATCTGTCCTCTCTGACTTTGTCTCCAGGACGTCTATCTTGGACTGTCCCTCTGATGTCTCCTTTCTAATCCTGTCCATCACCACAGCAAACGAGAAGGGGCTCAGAGCCCATCCTTGGTGCAGTCCCACCTCCACCATCCATCACTTCTACTGCCCACCTCACCGCCGTCATGCTGCTCTCATACACTTCCTGTTCCACTCTAACATACTTCCTGTCCCTCCAGACCTCCTCATGCAGTCCCACAATTCTCCGTCTTAAATGATAAGCGTCTCTAACACAAACATTCGGACCAACGCACTCTCAGCGTCTCCCAGCTGCCTTTGCAGCATCTGTAGCTCCTGATGAACGTCAGCCAGTGAGAAACCCACTCCCCTGTCGTCTTGGTAACAGGTTGTGAGGGTGGTGGGGGGAGGTTCCCTCGGGTTGAAAGAGGACTGAGGGTGGGCGGGGCTAGAGGCTGGAGCTGGGAGGAGAATCAGCAGAAGAGTGGAGGAGAGGAACAGGTGAGAGGGGGTGGACAGAGAGGTAAAGGACCATTCCACTGTTTTCACAGCCTGAACTCACCTGTCTGTCTACCTGTCTGACGCCGCACGTCTGCGCGTGTATGAGGGGAGCTGCTGCAATGCATGTTGGGAAAGCTAAGCCAGGACTGCGCTGTGTGGGATGAGGAAATGGATGGGGGGACAGACGAGTGGCAAGACCTGGCGCCGCCGAAAGAGAGGCATTCTGGGAATGGAGAGGGACATGATTATAGATAACACAGGATATGAGGTCACTTAAAGGGACAGTTCAACTCTTACCTGTGCTAACGCTGCTAGAAGTTTCCTTCTGAGCGTTCTCGCTGGTCGTGTCCACATCAGAGCCTGCCTCCAGGTCGTCATTGGTGGATCCACGCTCATCGGATACATAAGATATGCGATCCGATTGATCGGTGGCATCTGAGAAGGCGTGGCTACTGGTGGGGGTGTCGGAGCGATGATGATGATGCTGGTTGAGTTTGGCGCGCAAAGACTCGATGATCTGGTCCTTCTGCTGCAGCTCCTTACTGAGCCTGTCACACAAACACCTGGAGTCAGCAGGGACACCTTTGAATCTGACTCATCTGACCTTTGAATCTGACTCATCTGACCTATGAACACGACTCATCTGACCTTTGAACCTGACTCATCTGACCTATGAACACGACTCATCTGACCTTTGAACCTGACTCATCTGACCTTTCAACCTGACTCATCTGACCTTTGAACCTGACTCATCTGACCTTTGAATCTGACTCATCTGACCTATGAACACGACTCATCTGACCTTTGAACCTGACTCATCTGACCTCTGAACCTGACTCATCTGACCTTTGAACCTGTCTGAGCTGACCTTTGAACCAGACTCATCTGACCTTTGAACGGGTATCATCTGACCTTTGAACCAGTCTCATCTGACCTTTGAACCTGACTCATCTGACCTTTGAACCTGACTCATCTGACCTTTGAACCTGACTCATCTGACCTTTGAACCTGTCTGATCTGACCTTTGAACCAGACTCATCTGACCTTTGAACCAGACACATCTGACCTTTGAACGGGTCTCATCTGACCTTTGAACCAGACTCATCTGACCTTTGAACCTGACTCATCTGACCTTTGAACCTGACTCATCTGACCTTTGAACCTGACTCATCTGACCTTTGAACACGACTCATCTGACCTTTGAACCTGACTCATCTGACCTTTGAACGGGTCTCATCTGACCTTTGAACCAGACTCATCTGACCTTTGAACCTGTCTGATCTGACCTTTGAACCAGACTCATCTGACCTTTGAACCTGTCTGATCTGACCTTTGAACCAGTCTCATCTGACCTTTGAACCAGACTCATCTGACCTTTGAACCAGTCTCATCTGACCTTTGAACCAGACTCATCTGACCTTTGAACCTGACTCATCCTCTGGAGACAGAAAAGGTGATTACTTATCATTTAATATTTAATGTTTTAAAATCTTTTCTGATACAGAAACAAAATTAAAGAAATATTAACGTTAATTTACAGAGAGTTATTTTGCCGCTACATCTTTAAAATCTTTTTTTTTATATTCAGTGTGTCTGAGCGATTATATACATATATTATATTTACCATACTATATATATCTTATGTCTCATGACGAGATCTGCTCCCTGATGTCGCCTCACGGACGACAATAACATCAAAGGTTCAGTGAAGGGGAGAATTATTCACTCCGACACTTTTCTTCTAAACAGGCAAAAAACTGCAAAACATTCCCATGAGAAATGATAAATGTGTGTGAAAAGATGTGACAGCAGGTCGGTGGGTTTGTTCTTCCTGGTTTTCATTATAATAATATAATGTTATTCAAACAAGTCAGGAGAATTAGAACCCAAACCTTCTGGGTCGACCAGAAACGGTTTTCACAAAATCCGTTTAAGTTAAGAGTAACTCTTTCTCCGTTAAAGACTTTTTAATGAGTCACATGACCCCGTCAGTCACATGACCCCATCAGTCACATGACCCCATCATTCACATGACCCCGTCAGTCACATGACCCCATCAGACAAACCTGTCCCACTTTTAGACACACCTGTCCCTCAGACAGACACACCTGTCCCACTTTTGGACACACCTGTCCCTCAGACAGACACACCTGTCCCTCAGACAGACACACCTGTCCCTCATGTTCTCCTTACTTGTCCAGCTGAGCGAGCAGCGTCCTCCTCTCTCTGGCGGTGAGTTTTCTCAGCAGCAGAAGTTCTCGCTCCTGGACCTTCTGCTCCCACAGAGAGAAGGAGAAGAGGGAGTCTCTGTAGAGGGGGCTGCTTTTAGACAACATGAGCTTCCACAGAGGAGCCATCAGCCCCCCGTAGACCCCTCAGGGGGACCACAGTGTTGACTGACCATTCATCTCTCTGAGCGACGCCGGAGGCCCTGAGGCGGAGGAGGAGACCCCTCAGCAGGTGTCACAGCAGGAGGAGGCGGGACGAGGGCGAGGGATGAAGGGATGAAGGAGGTGAAATCCTCAGATTAGACTCCGGTAGAGATGTTTGATGCGTTTCCCTTCATGCACAGATTCTGGTCCTCCACAAGGAACCGGATTCTAAAACAGACCCTGACAGCAGCATGAAGCCCAGTTAGAGGGTCCTGAGGTTTTAGATCCAAGCAGGATGAAGAGGAGGACCGGACCCTGAGACTCATGACGCCTCCTCAGCCCGAGGTCACATGATCTCTTTCAGAGCCGCTCTTTTCTTCCTGGACGTCCTGAGTGATTCCTCCTTTCATCACCAGGAGCCCCGAGGACACGTGTGACGTCAGAGGGAGAATGAGAGGATGCCGGGACCCTCAGTGGGGGTCTGGTGTTCTCGCTGAACTACTCGGCACAGACAGAAGCCTGTTGGTCTGTGATGAATCTCGTCCCAGGAGTCTGGAGAAGATCCGGGATCCTCAGCAGGAAAAACAGGAGAATTTAAATGATTTTCCTGAAATGGACCATGGGGGTCCTGTTGCTGCTGGGGGTCCTGGTGCTGCTGGGGGTCCTGGTGCTGCTGGGGGTCCTGGTGCCGCTGGAGGTCCTGGTGCTGCTGGCGAGGACGAGCTGCGTCTCTGATGTCCCCCATCCCCCCTCGGCGTTCAGCTGCTCCTGACCTATTTCCCTTCCCCCTCAGAGGTCCTAAGAACTTAACCTGATTAGAGGACAGCGCTGCGAGTTCCACACAGTCAGTGAACGCCTCGTGGCATGAAAGCAGCATTTTACGAATCAGAGAGAATGAAGTGAGAAAAAGTTCAAACGCATCAAAATGTTCACCGCAAAGAAATTAAGTTTGTGATACGATCGTTTTATAATCATTCAAATAATGGAAATCTTTACTCTCATGTGACATCAGAGTAATCGGATTACTATCTGAGGGTTCAGGTAATGGAGTTTGTTTACTGGAGTTTGTTTACTGGAGTTTGTTTACTAGAATTTGTTTACTGGAGTTTGTTTACTGGAGTTTGTTTACTAGAATTTGTTTACTGGAGTTTGTTTACTAAAATTTATTTACTGGAGTTTGTTTACTGGAGTTTGTTTACTAGAGTTGGTTTACTGGAGTTTGTTTACTGGAGTTTGTTTACTGGAGTTTGTTTACTGCAGTTGGTTTACTAGAGTTGGTTTACTAGAGTTGGTTTACTAGAGTTTGTTTACTAGAGTTTGTTTACTGGAGTTTGTTTACTAGAATTTGTTTACTGGAGTTTGTTTACTGCAGTTGGTTTACTAGAGTTGGTTTACTAGAGTTTGTTTACTAGAATTTGTTTACTGGAATTTGTTTACTGCAGTTTGTTTACTGACCGGATGGCGAGCAGCTCCGTCTTCTCCTCTGGATCTTCAGGTTGATCTCCTGTTGGAAAGAGTGGTGTCATGAAGTCTCTGAGGTCACCGGGGGTCAAGGTAGATTCCATGAATATTTATTTATATTTATTCAAAGTGGGCGTGGCTTAGAGGAAAAATATTTAAATTGAACAAAAACAACTTAATATTTCCCCAGAGCTGAGTTCTGCCTTAATCAGAGGTGGTGACCTTTGACCCTCCTCAGCCTCCAGACTCATGACCTTTGACCCAGGCTGACTCACTGATGCTGATCTTGGTTGCGAGCCGCTGGGCCAGCGTGCTGCTCTGAGCCAGCTGCTCTCTGAAGTTCTGGCCCATGTAGTAGTCCACGTCGTTGGACCTCAGCAGCTCCTCAAAGGTCTTGGTGGTGTCCACCAGCTGCTGGCTGAGGATGCTGCAGAACCCCAGGCCCTCCTTCAGCCGCTGACGCAGGTGAGACAGCTCCCGGGCCTGGGCCTGGATCAGACTGTCGAACCTCCTGCTGACAGAGAATCAGAAGAGGAGGAGGAGGAGGAGGATTAAATGAAAAACCTCAGAGAGCTCAAGCCTCCTCCAAGTCACACCAGTAAAACATCAAAGGAATCAGACATGATATAATAAAACATCAAAGGAATCAGACATGATATAATAAAACATCAAAGGAACCAGACATGATATAATAGAACATCAAAGGAACCAGACAAAATATAATAAGACATCAACGGAACCAGGCCTAATATAATAAAACATCAAAGGAACCAGACAAAATATAATAAAACATTAAAGGAACAAGGTTTAGGAAACATTTCTAAAGATTCCTCCTTTGATGTCTGAGAGACTGCCAGCCTCTAAATCTACAGACAACTCCAACAAACTCTCTGAGGATCTCTCAGAGGCTCTGTAGCTGCTCGTCTCCTATGCTTTCCACTTCAGCGTCTCTGTTCAGCCCACCAAGCCCCCAGCTCCAACCCCCAGAGGAACATCAAAGGAGCATGAAGTGTCTGTCTTTTTCTTGTTTGATTTGATTTGACTTGTTTAACACGTGACGTCACCTAAAATATAACCTGTAGGATCGACCAGAATCTCCCTCCTAAATCTGTCGCTAGTTTTTCTCTAATCCGGCTCCATCTTTTCAAACGTTTGTGTTTGTCTCCTTGTTAGTTCATTCTTTTTATTCAAATGTATTTAATTATAATATATGATCTTATTTACTTAATTATTCATTATTTGATTAAATATGATATGAAATATATTATATTTAAAGCGTATCATTTTATTGTATCCTAAAGTCAATTTTATATTTCATTGGTTTAGAATTATATTTCTCATAACTTAATAAAATAATTACAATTTAATTAAATTGTATTTGAAGAATTTTGCTAACTTTCATTGATTTAAATTTATTCAGTTTTATTTTATGTTTGTTTATATTATTCATAAATATTTAGTTTTCTTCCATATATTTCATTTAAACTATATTTTAGATTATATTTTTAAAATACATTTTTTATCTCGATTTTCAAATGTTGTTGATTTCTGATGATATAATAGACTTTAATTATTCTGTAGAATTTGGATGGTCATGAGTTCTGGGTTTACGAGTGGGTCTAGGTTCTGACCCTTAACTCACCCGGGCCAGGAGGCAGCCTTTCCGTCCTGGACGACAGTCTTGGTTCCTCCGTTCCTCAGCTGCTCCTCCAGGGCGTCCACACGAGACACCAGCTCCTGCAGACCCGGTTCTGAGTGACGGTGACGGGCCGAAGCCTTCAAACCTCCATCTGATGACTGCCAGCCCTCATCATCCTCCGTCCCGCTCTGGGCGGGTGATGCCTGGAATGACCAGTTGACCTTCCTCGGCGCGGAGGGTCCGTAGTCGCTGGAGGTGGAGAGGGAGCGGAGGCGGTTCTGGAGTCCACGGATCACTGCCTGAGAGCGGGACAGCTGGGAGCGAAGATCCTCCACGAGGCGCTGGAGAGATGACTCCTTTTCCAAAGCGGTGCTCTGAGAGGTGGTTCTAGTGAAGGTGGTGCCGGTGCTGGTGCTGGTGCTGGTGCTGGTGGCGGGCCACCACTGAGAACCACAGTCCAGCGCGGTACACATCTCCAGGTCATCAAACTCTGCGAGGGAACAACATCATCAGTTCCATCATCATCTTTCACCGACGACGGCGTCGGCGGAGGACCCGCCCACAGCGGCTGTCAATCAGACGCACCTGGGCTGCTGGTGTCCTCTCTCTCTGCCTCGTTCTCGCTGCGGCCGCAGGTCTCATAGCCCGGGTCCTGAAGGTCCACTTGGACCTGCTTACTGTCCTGCTGCACGGCTGTCTCCGCTGCAGAGACACAGACGTAGAAGAAGAACCTCCATCAGCCTCCATTTTGTTACCTGCACAGGTGAAGTTCTGGGAGTCCACTCACGGAGCAGGACTCCGGTGTCTTTCCGGACCCGAACCCTGGCCTCAGAGACCATCAGACTCCCCTGCTGCTCCTTGCTCCTCACAAGAACTGGGCCCCTCTGCTTGCTGACCCCGCCCACCTTTAAGACAAACAGGAAGTGGAATAAAAAGTCATTCTCCAGACGGTTACAGGCAGATGATTGGTCTCCACCTACCTGTGTGGAGCTGCTGGGATGGTGCAGCTCATCATCCCACGTCTCCCACAGCTCCTCCTCTTCATCCTTCTCCACGCCTTCAATGGTCACATCCTCCTCCTCCTCCTCCTCCTCATCAGTCATCTGATGCTTCAGCTCTCCGTTCTCTGCTCGCAGACTGAAGAGTGCTTTCCTTCGATCCAGAAGAGGAGAAATAAGCTGCTGCCATCTAGTGGTCCAGCACCAAGAACCGGACCGTCGACTCCAGATCATCAACTCACCTCATCTGGGACAGGGAGGAGAACCCGGCCTTCTGCAGTTGCACCTTCAGCTCCACCAGCTGCCTCTCCACCACCTTCTTCTGCTCCACCAGCTGTCGGACCTCGATCAGACCCTGTTCACAGACAGACAGACAGACAGTCAGTCAGATTCTGGATCTAAAGTCTGATACCGGATTTAAGCTGAACCTTGGAGGTCCTGAACCAGAGTTATCATTTTTCCTCATGTCCATAATCTATCCCACCCACAGACAGGTAACCATGGTAACCAGGTAATATATCCAACCTCAACATCTGATCCATAATGAACTATCATACCAGACCTCCTCCTACCTTGGTTCTGACCTCGGCACGGACCCTCAGTCTGTCGACGTCTTCGTCAGCCTCGTCTCCTCCCTCTGAGCTCGGTTCTGTAGGAGCGAGAAAACGGACCACCATGAACCGTTAGTCAATGTTAGTGTTTAGTCCGCCGCTAACGACATCATCCCGCTCCAAGACCCGCCTCTACGGAACGACAGCTGTTCAGAACCTCTGGGCTTTTTACCAACAGGTCCTCCTCCAGGACCCAGTGTTTAGAGACTAAACTAGTGGGTTATAAAACAGAAGTCGGGGGGTTCTAATCAGTATTCTGCCCTTCCACTACTGAGGTGGTCCTAAAAGGTTCTGAAATCCATTCTTCTTATAAAAAAGGTTCTGAATCAGCAGATCATCATCTTAAAGGAGCAGTCTGTCGGATCAAGGGACATCTGGTGGTGAAGTTCCAAATGACACCCCACAGAATGCACCCATCTCCGCCCTCCCTGTCCCAGAACCCGGGGTGACCTTCAGGGGTCAGAGTGATGTCATCAGTATCCGGTCATGTGATCGGGTTCCTTCAGATGGATACATTTAGTTACTGATTCTGTAACATCGGAGGTCAAAGGTCACATGGAAGATAACCAATATTAATTTCTGCTCCACACTGTGGGAGGGTTTGATTTCTGAGGGTTCTGGTACTGGTTCTGGTTGCTACTTCTTATCTTCAGCTGATTATTCGCTGGTACCAAACAGAGTTAGAAATATTAGACCAATGTCTTCCTACGGACCGCCCCTTTAAATAATGAGCTAACCGAGTATAAGAAACACTGATGGTGTTGACCTTTGACCCTGGACCTGAACCCGTGTGAAGAGCTCAGAAAAACACTGAGGCTGAGCTTAAAGAATCCTCAGTGGTTCTGAGTTAAACTTATCCTTCGGATGGAGTTAATATTTTAACTCTCTGACTGAGTTCATTTCTGAAGTTTAAAGTTTATTCTTCTCGTCTTTATCTTGACCTCACTTTTCATTCTATCGCTTCATTTGGACCGCTTCTATTCCAGTCACATCTCTAGGGTTAACCGGCCCGAGGTTCCTGGTGTCCCTCATGTTCCTGGTGTTCTTCGTGTTCCTGGTGTCCCTCATGTTCCTGGTGTTCTTCGTGTTCCTGGTGTCCCTCATGTTCCTGGTGTCCCTCATGTTCCTGGGGTTCTTCATGTTCGTGGTGTCCCTCATGTTCCTGGTGTTCTTCATGTTCCTGGTGTCCCTCATGTTCCTGATGTTCTTCATGTTCCTGGTGTTCTTCATGTTCCTGGTGTCCCTCATGTTCCTGGTGTTCTTCATGTTCCTGGTGTCCCTCATGTTCCTGGTGTTCTTCATGTTCCTGGTGTTCTTGATGTTCTTGGTTTTCCTGGTGTCCCTCATGTTCCTGGTGTCCCTCATGTTCCTGGTGTCCCTCATGTTCCTGGTGTTCTTCATGTTCCTGGTGTCCCTCATGTTCCTGGTGTCCCTCATGTTCCTGGTGTTCTTCATGTTCCTGGTGTCCCTCATGTTCCTGGTGTCCCTCATGTTCCTGATGTTCTTCATGTTCCTTATGTTTATAAACACGTCAGATTTGATATATTTATATATATATATATATATATATAAATATTTATAAATACTTAATATATTTTATATACATAAACATGTATAAACATGTTTTATATATGTGTGTATAAATATATACATGTGCTTTTTATATATATTAACATATATGTATACATATATAAACACACATAATTATATAAAATCTCATATATAATCTCACTGCGTCGTCACCAGGCTCACGGTGATGGTGGGAGGTCTGAGGTTCTCCTCAAACCATAAACGCTTCGACGGAGCTTCACTCATCACCTCCTCCTGAACCTCCAGGACCCCTTCATGACTGCGACCCTCGAACCCTCCACTAACTAACTAACTAACTAACTAACTAACTGACAAAGTTACTTACTAACTAACTGACAAAGTTACTTACTGACAAAGTAACTTACTGACTAACTAACTGACAAAGTAACTTACTGACAAAGTAACTTACTGACTAACTAACTGACACAGTAACTTACTGACAAAGTAACTTACTGACTAACTAACTGACAAAGTAACTAACTAACTAACTGACAAAGTAACTTACTGACAAAGTAACTTACTGACTAACTAACTGACAAAGTAACTAACTAACTAACTGACAAAGTAACTTACTGACAAAGTAACTTACTGACTAACTAACTGACAAAGTAACTTACTGACAAAGTAACTTACTGACTAACTAACTGACAAAGTAACTTACTGACTTACTAACTGACAAAGTAACTTACTGACAAAGTAACTTACTGACAAAGTACTTACTGACTTACCGACTAACGAACAACTGACTAATTACTAACTAGATCAGAACACTTAAACTGACCACGCCTCCCAAAATATATCTTATCTTTAATCAACAAGTTACTGATGATGTCACCGACCTGCTGATGATGTCACACACCAGCCTATGACGTCAAACAGCTGATGATGTCACACAGCAGCTGATGATGTCACTACGGACTAAAATAACTTTTGAACAGCTGCAACTTCATTTATTGTGTATACTCACTGGGCGTGAATCTCTGTCACATGACCTCATGCAGTGACAGGAGGCGGAGCCTCTTATAACACACTCACACTTTCAAAATAATAGTCCGCAGGAAGGATTTTATGGGACATGCTCTTATTTTGTCGGCTTCAGCTGAACATGCACATCAAACAACAACACCTTTAACCTTTACAGCACATGTGAAAACAGCGGTCCGGTTCTGAAGGTCCACATGGAGCCAAATCAAAAGGGAAAATATTCACAAGAATAAAAGTCTGGATTAGTGAATTTATTCTGATAATTAGAACCTAATTGATAACCTTAGAGGTCCAAGAACCGGGCCAGTCTCTGGACTCTGGTCTAAGGTCTAAAGAACCGGGCCAGTCTCTGGACTCTGGTCTAAGGTCTAAGGAACCGGGTCTAAGGTCTAATGAACCGGGCCAGTCTCTAGACTCTGGTCCACGGTCTAAAGAACCGGGCCAGTCTCTGGACTTTGGTCTAAGGTCTAAAGAACCGGGCCAGTCTCTGGACTCTGGTCTAAGGTCTAAAGAACCTTAGACTGGTCCACGGTCTAAAGAACCGGGCTAGTCTCTGGACTCTGGTCTACGGTCTAAAGAACCGGGCCAGTCTCTGGACTCCGGTCTACGGTCTAGAATGATGAAGTAAGGTGCACAACCCTGGTACCTTTCATGCTGGGTCACCCATCAGAGGCCTGCAGAGTTTCAGTTCTGACCACAGAGAACCAGTGACTTTGGGTTGTGTTCTCAGGTGGGTCATTAAGGATTGCTCTTGACCCGGGTTACCGTTAGGGTTACTGCACCGGGCTGACCTGCTCACCAGTCCAGATCAGGACCAGAATCCCCCCAGGAAACAGGCAGTAAAGGTCCAACAGGACACTTGCTGACGGACCCGATTCAGGACTCTGTCCATTTTCACCCTGAGGAGATCCATGAAGCTCCAGAAAGGCGTGATGGACCCAGAACCTCCAGCATAATGGATGAGACGATGAGTTGTATTTTAGAACCCGAGCTTCATGCTGATCAACAACTCGCCAAAGAAATCTACAGATTTTGAAGGTGGTGAGAGAAGGCCCGGTTCAATGGTTCTGGCGCCGCCTGGAAAGGTTCAAAAGACCCTCCTCATCGGACTTATTTCTACCTGGTAGTATGAAACTCGGTCCAGATGGTGATCCCATCAGGGTCGACCCAAACCCAGCTGGACGTCAGCTATTCTAAATTCTGCATTATTCTTTTGTGATTTTGGGTCATTAACTTTGTGGTTCTACAGAGGTTCTAGTAGATCCGATCAACACCTCTCTTGATCCAAATAAACTCAAAGTTTTGAGGATGAAGTCATCAAAGGTTCTGCCATGGCACCACCAATCTTGCCCCTAAGCCCGTGTTCCCAAACTTCCCATCACCCAATCTGATCCATAACATCACCGGTTGGATCAGAACCCGCCCTGAACACGACCGTATGACAATCATCAGTCAGTGACGGCGCAGTCTGCTGGCAGCAGGAAGTGCGTCTCAGGTGACAAAAAAACAACCTTAATCTTCGGTGAGCGTCTGGCTTGAAAGGTCAGAGGTTCTGCTCTGGTGAACAGGAACCAGGACAGGCGGCCGGGTTTGAGTCTGGGTTTTTCCTGGAGGGTCGGGAGGTCAAGAGGTCATGAACCAGCTTCTCTGTGGTTTCATCACTATGACTATGATGTAATTATTGACAGCTGTGGGAGGCAGGTCTGTTAGTCCACCACTGGTTAGAAGATCCAGAACCACTCAGTGTTAGTTACAGCCAGCGTGTTAGAGGACCACCACCACCAGGAAACCCAACACCAGGCCCGGATCCCAGCGGAGCTACAGGTTCCGTCCCATGCTTCTCTGATGCCCACCTCCAGACTCATGCCGGTCTTGGCCCAGGATGGGGCCTCTGGCTGGGGGACCACCCAATTGGATCAGGTTCTCCCTCAGCTCCTGAACCTCCTGGGTCAACTGCTCCACAAGAGGGGGACCTGAGGAGTCCACCACGTTCCTCTGGAGGTCCTGCAGAAGAGAAGAACATGGTGATTATTATGGATCAGTCAGCATTAGCAACATGCTAGCGCCTTTCAGCCACTGACCCTGATGGTCTCCTCCTTCAGGAGAAGCTCTCTGCTCAGGAGGTCCACCCTGATGGCCTGACTCCTGCTCAGCTCCTGGTTCTCCCTCTCCCTCCTCAGAGCCAGACGCAGCTCCTCCTGCACAGCCTGCAGCTCCAGGTCTGACCCGGAGTCCGACTTGGACCCGGCGCCTGAGCTCAGCTGTCTGCGGAGCTCCTGGAGCCTCGCCGTCTGCTCCGCCATCACCTCCCCGAGCCGGCTGGCAGACTCCTGCGAGGAGACCATCATCAGTTCTCTGTGTGACATCAGAGCTCCTGCAGAGCTCCTCCCCTTCTTTACCTGAATGTACTGGTCTCTGGAGCTGATGGTTCTGAGCAGATCTTGGACCTGCTCCTGGTGCTGCTGGGCCTGGCATGTTCGGTCGGCCAGCACTTCCTGAAGCAGGCGGTCCTTGAGCTGGAGTCGGACCTTCAGGTCCTCCAGAACTTTGCTGGGAGCTGACTGGATCCGACCCAGTAGGGAGGAGAACCCGTCCTGCAGTCAGGAGAAGAAGGAGCAGAAGAACATTGATGGAATCAGCCGCGGTGTCACCTTGACAGGTGCAAGTCACTTCCTGTCCGTACCTGGGCTTCCTGCGTGCTGGCGTGTAGCGCCCCCTGCAGGTGGCTGATGATGGCGTCTCTCTCCCTGAGGGCGTGGCTTTGTCCCTCCTCGCTGTCCTGTTGCTGCCGCTGGATGTTTCTCCAGGCATCACGCACCTGCTCCAGTTCCAGAACCTTACCACGCAGCAGCACCTCCAGGCTCTGAGGCGATGACATCATAAGTGACGGGTGGCGGTGAGCGTGTGTGATGACATCATAAGTGACGGTGAGCGTGTATGATGACATCATAAGTGACATCACCGACCATTGAAGGTCGATGATGACATCATCTTACCGTGATGGTTTCCTGGTTGTTGTTGAGGACGCGGCGCTGCGTCTCAATGTCTCGCTCTTTCTCTCGGAGCAGCAGCTGAAGACGTCGAGTCTCCGCCTCTTTCTCATCCACGCAGTGGAACTTCTCATCCACCGCTCGCTTTAGAACATAAGACATGTCAATCATAACGATACCAGACAGTCGGAAGGCTAGCATATTAGCAGAATGCTTGAATTATCTGCTTCCACAATGTTGGGCGACATGAATAAGAGCTAATGACGAAGAGGAACCAATGAATGTGGAATAAATAAAGAGAATAAACAAACAAACAAAGGGGCGTGGTTGTGTTGTTTACCTCCAGAGCTCGGTCTCTCTCTTTGATTCTCTGGCGGAGTTTCTCCAGCACAGAGTTTCTCTTCTCTGGATCCTCCAGGAGTTCACAGTCCTGAAAAACCACATCAAGGGGTGTTAGAGGGGGTCTCTGAAGGTTCTGGATCCTGGAGCACCAGGCCCAAGCTCATAACATGTTTATTATTAAAGAGAGAAATCCACTAAAGATGAGATTTAAATGTTTTCTCTTCACTTCAGAGGGTTTCATTCTACTTACATAAATATAACCTCATATAATATATATATAATATAATATATGAGGTGTGTTTTCTCAGAAAGGGTTTGTTTCCTAAAGCTACTTTATGTAGTGAGGCTTTAATTTAATGTGAGATACGTGAAACCAAACAGGAAGCTTCAGCTGGTGGTGCGTTCAGGGTCTCTGGGGATTTTTTGGACTGGTATGTAAAGCATTGCTGTTGGATGAACTCTGACCTTGATCAGCTGTTCTTTGGTCAGTAGACACGCCTTCAGCTCCATGATGGTCTCCTCCGTCTCATCTTGCCGCCTCTGTCTGTCTCGCTCGCCCTCTGTCAGCTGCTCCTCTCTCTCCTGCAGCGCCGCTTGTGTTTTCTCCAGTGCCGCCTGCAGATCCTGAACACCAGAACATTAGGTGAAGGTCATGACCTACAGAGCAGTCCCCCCCCCCTCTCCTCACCTTGTTGTGTCTCTCCGCCTCCCTGCGGTGCTGCAGCGCACCTAGCAGGTCCGTCTCCAGCCTCTGAAGGGCCCGCCTAAGGTCGTCCTGGTTCCGGATCGCCTGCAGCTGGACCCGTTCACTGGCCTGCAGCTCCAGCTGAGCCTGGAATAGAGATGCCTGCAGAACCATAACCTCCTCCTGACCACAGACGCTGGATGCCTGCATCAGAACCAGACGTAGATGTGAGGACAGGAAAGGGAGGAGTTACAGGAGGAAGGGCTACAATGGACATGGAGGACGAACCTGGATCTGACTGCTGTTGTCGAGTTCTCTGAGTGAAGATAGCATCTTCTTCTGTTCCTCAACCAGCTGACGGAGATCTAGAACCTGCACACATACATTCTGAGATCAGAACCAGGAGTGATCAGGTCATTCTCACTCCAGGAGAGATCAGGTCAGGGAGTGACCGGGTTATTCCGATTCCAGTATTGATCAGGTCCAGGAGCGATCGGGTCAATCTGACTCCAGGAGTGACTGGGTCATTCTGTTACAAGAGTGACCGGGTCATTTTGACTCCAGGAGTGACCGGGTCATTCTGACCCCATGAGTGATCGGGTCATTCTGCCTACACGAGTGACTGGGTCATTCTGACTACAAGAGTCATCGGGTCATTTTGACTACAAGAGTGACCGGGTAATTCTGACTCCAGGAGTGACCGGGTCATTCTGACTCCAGGAGTGATTGGGTCCAGGAGTGACCGGGTCATTCTGACACCAGGAGTGATCGGGTCATTCTGGCTCCAGGAATGACCGGGTCCTTCGGACTCCAGGAGTCATTGGGTCCAGGGGCACTCGGCTCATTCTGACTCCAGGAGTGATCGGTCAGTCTGACTCCAGGAGTGACCGGGTCATTCTGCCTCCAGGAATGACCGGGTCATTCTGACTCCAGGAGTGACCGGGTCCTTCTGACTCCAGGAGTGATTGGGTCCAGGAGCACTCGGGTCATTCTGACTCCAGGAGTGATCGGGTCAGTCTGACTCCAGGAGTGATCGGGTCATTCTGCCTCCAGGAGTGATCGGGTCATATTGTCTACCTGCTCCTCCTTAGAGTTGACGACATCAGTGATGTTCTGGATGGTTCTCTCCTGGCGCCGGGCATCCTCCTGGGCCGACTTCAGCTGCAACTCCATCTCTCTGAGGCGCTGCTGCAGCTTCTACATCAAGAGAATAGCAGGTTCAGGTGGATGCAGGACAGGGGTGGGAGTGGGAGGGTGCTCATGTTGATACCTGGTCCTGGGTCCTCTGCAGCACGGCAACACACTGACCGGCGGTTCCCTTGTACCGGGTCAACGGACCCCGCTGCTCATCCACCAGCCTCTGAAACAGAGAGCAGGTGGAGTATGACTTCCTGTTGCCATGACAATGTGTAGCTGATTTCCTTGTTTACATTGTCATCATTGAGTGATGATGTCACGCCAGAGGTTTAATCAAATATTCAAAAATTAAATAAATAAAAACAAAACTCTTAAAACCTGTTCAAATCTGTTCATGCTAACATGTTGAATTCTGCTCATGCTAACATGTTGAATTCCGTTCATGCTAACATGTTGAATTCCGTTCATGCTAACATGTTGAATTCCGTTCATGCTAACATGTTGAATTCCGTTCATGCTAACATGTTGAATTCTGTTCATGCTAACATGTTGAATTCTGCTCATGCTAACATGTTGAATTCAGTTCATGCTAACATGTTGAATTCTGCTCATGCTAATATGTTGAATCCTGCTCATGCTAACATGTTGAATTCTGTTCACGCTAACATGTTGAATTCTGTTCGTGCTAACATGTTGAATTCTGCTCATGCTAACATGCTCGCCTGGCCACTGGTAGAGGTGAAGTGTGGACGTTCTCAGATGGTCACATGACTGTTGCTAGGACCACCTCCACTGGACTGTTGTGACATCATCACTAAATGATTATCTGACCTTCAGGAGGTGAATCTACGGATGAGGTCACGGTTACGGTCTGCTGGCGGCGTGCCGGACAATAGTCACCCCTCATTAACATCACAATACCGGAGACTGGAGCAGAGCCGGCGGACCCCTGCGGCGCCGGGAGATTGTTTCCACGGCAACCCAGGGGCTGCTGGGATACCGACTGTTTATGCTCCCACAGAATGAAATTGGGGCGGAGAGTCTGATGTGCAGAATCAGACTCTGAGAGGAACCTGCTCCGGATCCGGAGTCGGAATATTCAGCCTCTCTTCATCTTACTGCGTCGCTTCTTTTAGATTTCTAACTTTAATAAATCCTTTTTCTCCGGTCGTCAAACATGAGCCTCAACCGGGCCTCCAGTCAAGATTCATCTTCATTTTTGTACCTATTTAGAAATATAGAAATATGTAAATATCTACAAATACTTAAAAATACACAGAAATATAAAGGTATCTCTAACGAGCAGTTTGGAGCGGGTTCTGTTAGTTCTGGGGAAGAAACACGTAGAAACACATATATAAATAGATGTATTATTTAGGTAGAACCCTGAAGCCTATCTCAGGTGGGTCCAGTTTAGCGTATCAGGTCACCTGGTTCTGAAGGTGGACCGGCGAAAACTGGACATAATCGTCCAGCCACTGCTCCTCCATCTCTGCCAGCTCCTGCTGGAGACAGGGGGTCACCACCTCTGGGAAAGTCTGCTGGGGGTAGAGATCGCAGTCGGCTGTGCCCCCACAGTGTAACCTGAGTGGGACAGGAAACGTCAGACCTTGATCCCGTTTGGCTTTTACCCGAACCGGGAGCTTGCTCCCCCTCTGAGTCTTCACGGGCCGGTACCCCCAGCCCCTCAGGAGGCTCAGCAGCATCTCAGGACCGGGAGGGGGACTCTCACTCCGGCGTCTCTCCCACGGAGGGTCCCCTCTCGCTGGAACCTCCTCTGGATCTTCTTCTGGTTCTTCCCTTTCTATGTGGTGCACAGGGGGGCAACTTAAGTCCACGGTGGTCTCAAGAGATTCTACAGACAATCCCGGACTCAGACTGGTCCCATCGCATGTGGTCTTCTGAGTGTCAAAGGTAGATGTCGGCTCAGAAGCTCGGGAGTCTTCGGCGGGGTCCTCCTCCCCCGGAGCAGCTGTTGAGTAGCGGGTAGAAGGGCCACAGGATGTGCTCCTGCGTCCGACCCTACGAGGAACCTTACAAACAGCTTCGTAGTCCGAGTCAGCAACACGAAGAGCCGTACAACCTCCGCACCGCCTGGGCCTCTGGGCGGAGGAGGGGTCTGGGCTCTGGACAGGGTGGTGGTGACAGGAGTGGTGGTCCAGGACTGGGTCGTCTTTATCTGCCCAGGACTCGTAGACAGAGTATGTCAGGTCATCCTGGATCAAATCTGAGTACCTCACATCTGGTAGGGCAGACAGGTCCACCACGGGAGGCTCTTCGGACCCTAACTCGGTTCCACAGGACCCCGGCGGAACCGCGTTCTCCTCCTCCGCGTTGTTCTTCTGGTACAGGCCTCCGATGCACTGCCTCAGCCGGTCCTTCTCCAGCAGCAGCTTGTGGAGGCGTTCCAGAGACAGAGCCTCCACCCGGGCAATGACCGTGTCAAAGCGGTACATGCGGTCCAGCATGAAGGCGCACTTGGAGCAGGCAAACTCCCCGCGGCCGTCCCGTGTCAGATCCTGGCCCAATGCGTGGGACAACAGAACTTGAAGGTTGACTTTGGCAGCCGGGTGGAAAATCCATCGACGCTGGTTTCCACAGAGCTCGCGGGCACAGATCCGGCAGGACTCCTTCATCTTCACCGGGTCCAGCATCACAACAGGAAGTGCTTATCAACCAATGAGATGCTGCTAAGTCAGATGAAGGGGTGGGTCTTAGCGGAAGGTGGTTGGTTTGGTTAGCACGTCGACTCCACTATCCAACGTCTCGACGGAAACGTCAACAATGCTCCGGCCAGAATTTCTGATGTTTGATCAGATCCAGATTCATTCTTTCTGGCAGCTGCTTGAAGACGAGACAGTTTGTACGAAACCTACGAGAGCAGAATGTAGTTCCACCTCTGCGGCGCAGATCACGGGAGGAAGTACAGGATAGGAGTGACAGAGGTTTCAGCAGCCAGTATCAGTTAGCAGCTAGTAGCATTTAGCAGCTCCTAGGTGTCAGTAGTCAGTAGCAGTTTGAAGCTAGTAGCAGTTAGCAGCTAGTAGCAGTTAGCAGCTAGTAGCTATCAGTAGTCAGCAGCAATTTGTCAATCTAGGTGGCGCCATCTAAGTGGGCGATCTCACAAAAACATGACACGACTTCCTGTCGCTCAGCCTGACAGGTGCTTCATTCATGCGTTGCGCCACACTAACTTTTGATTGTTGCCTTTCCAACATCCACACTCTAGATTTGTGGAGGGCATTTTTAAATAATTATGTTAGTCCATGTTGAGCCTCGTACATGAAGATCTAAATGAATCAAAGCTTCAGATCTTCTCTCTCTGCTGAAGATCAACTGAGAGTGGGTCACGTGATGCTGGAGGTCATATGATGACGAGGCTCCAGATGTTGATCCGTGGAAGAAGGGCGGAGGTCACGTGATTCATTGCTGCCGATATCGATCCTTGGTTGATGACGTCACCGCTGCGATTGACAGCATCATTCCCATCAGCATTAGCACCTAAGACGCTGATGGTTGCACCTCTTCTGGTCTGAGGATCCAGGATCCACCGGAGACCGACAACCGGGTCGGTAAGCTGTCCTACCGGAGGGAGCGGCCGTCAGAGCTCGAGCCTCTTCATGCTGAGACAACGATTCAAAGATCGTGTCACTGTAGAGATGCGTCTCACTCTGAATTATCCCTCTGTCATACGTACACCTACCAGCCAAAACATTATAATCACCATTCTAATATTTTTGTCCTGGAAGTAGTGAGTTGGAGCCGTCATAGATCAGACTTGTTCTCCAGAACATCCGACAGATGCTGGATTGGACTGAGGTCTAGATTCCTGTTTTCAGCGTCAGAGTGACACTTCCTCATCCTGTTGCTGCTGGACTGAACCATTCTACATGAAACAGGGGGGGGGGGGGCGACTCTCCCATCTCTTTAACTATAGATGTCACCGCTGTTCTCTCCAACAGTCACATTTTATCATGAAAACATAGATAGACAAATAAATAAATAGTGAGTTTCGACTATTACTAGACTTAAAAAACATTTCTAGATATTGTAATAAACAATCTATATCGTAACACACAACCGTTTTTAGGATTTGACCTGAAGTGTGATAAGAGGAGCTTCTCACTAGGGGGCGCACACGCACACACACGCACAAACATACGCACACACACAGGCACACACACACACATTTATCGTGGACCAGGACCACCTGATCGGTTCATGGAGGTGAAGGTTTACGAAGGACGGACTAGATTACCTGATCCAGGGGTTTCCTCAGAGGGGAGGAAAGGTCACGAACTATGACCTGAAGTTGGTCGACCTGGAAACTCAGTGACTGGTTCCGCTGCTTCAGATCCTCGACCGCCCTGAGAGAGAGAGAGAGCGAGAGAGAGAGAGAGGAAGAGAGGGAGAGAGAGAGCAAGAGAGAAAGCGAGAGAGGAAGAGAGGGAGAGCGAGAGGGAGGGAGGGAGAGAGAGAGGGAGGGAGACAGAGAGAGAGAGTGAAAGAGGGAGAGAGAGAGGGAGGGAGAGAGGGAGAGAGGGAGGGAGAGAGAGAAGGAGAGAGAGCGAGAGGGAGAGAGAGAGAGAGAGGGAGGGAGAGAGGGAGAGTGGGAGAGAGAGAGAGCTGGTTAAAGCTCTGAAGAACACGTCCCCATCTACAGCAGTGCTATAATCCTGGTCCCTGTGGGTCCTGGTCCCTTTGGGTCCTGGTCCCTGTGGGTCCTGGTCACCTGTGGGTCCTGGTCACCTGTGGTTGTGGTCCAGTAACTGCTGGCTGAGTTCTCTGCTCTCCTCCATCTCTCTCTCAAGATCCTGGCGGCGCTGAGCCTCTGAATCTGCCAGTGAGGTCATCCTCTGAGCCTCGTCCCGCGCAAGCTCCGCCTCCTGAATGCGTCACAGACAGGTGGAGGAAAAAATGATCGCAAACTGAGTCTGACTCCACCCTTCATCTCTCTCCGGTGGACCTGTACCTCCTGCAGGACCTGAACTTTGGTCTTCAGGACACCCTGCGTGTGGCTGATCTCCTGCTGCCGTCCCTCCAGGCGCCGCCGAAGCTCCGCCTCATTCCCACTGGACTGGTGCTCCACTGAGGACCTGAGTGGGTGTAGACCCAAGATGAAAGTATTTTACTTTGAAAGAGCAGTTCCCCAAACCGGTCAGAACCTGAAGAGCTGAAGATGATCTGAACCCATTAACCCCCCTGACAGAACAAAGTTCTGAGCGAGTCCACGTCTAAGAACCTGTTGGACCTTCATACACAATGGACCTACAGTGGAGGAACCGTCCTGACAGAACCAAAAGTCAAATCCTGACATTAAGATAAACCGAAATAAATTCAAATTAGTCAGGATGGTCCCGAAAGAGGTTCTGGGTCCGGAGGATTAAATAGTCCAGGATTTAATCGCTGTTGGCATGACAACAACAACATGACTGACAGATGCTGCAGCTCAAAGATTCCCGACTTAGAACAAACCCCTCCTCTTCAGCCCCGCCCCCAGAGACGCCGCATCCTCCCCCTCAGCTCCTCCATGCAGGACCTTCCTCAGAGCCACAGCCGCTGAGACTCTCAAGGAATCATGGGAAATAATCGGGCGCAGAAGAGACACAGGAGACGTTCATAAGACACTCACAGAGTTTCATCCAGCTGCTGCTGCTTCTCCTCCAGGTCCTTCTTCAGGCTCTCCACCTCCACCTTCAGCTCGATGTTCTGCAGGAGATAAACAAACAGTCCAGGTTAATACAGTGACCGATCCAGGTTCATAGAGTGAAGCAGTTCAAGATAATTCAGTTAAAAAGTCCAGGTTCATCCAGTGAAAGACTCCAGGTTCATCCAGTGAAACAGTCCAGGTTCATACAGTAAAACAGCCCAGGTTCATCCAGTGACACAGTCCAGGTTCATCCAGTGAAACAGTCCAGGTTCATCCAGTGAAACAGTCCAGGTTCATACAGTGAAATAGTCCAGATTCATACAGTGAAACAGTCCAGGTTCATACAGTGAAACAGTCCAGGTTCATCCAGTGACACAGTCCAGGTTCATCCAGTGAAACAGTCCAGGTTCATCCAGTGAAACAGTCCAGGTTCATACAGTGAAATAGTCCAGATTCATACAGTGAAATAGTCCAGATTCATACAGTGAAACAGTCCAGGTTCATACAGTGAAACAGTCCAGGTTCATACAGTGAAACAGTCCAGGTTCATCCAGTGAAATAGTCCAGGTTCATACAGTG